>JAVQJL010085148.1:0-10815 GCA_036024295.1 Nannoperca obscura
AGCTGGAGCAGTGGTCAGCCATTCATGCGGCGACCGGGGACCAAGTCCAAGTGTTCATGCTCTGTCTTGGTCAGGGACAGGGCAGCAGTCCGTTCTTCTTGCATGTTTTTTCCATGGGGTTATTTAGATTTATGGAGGAAACCCCTAGTGAACATGGGGAGAACATGCAAACTCCACACAAAAAGGCCACTGAGCCACCAGAGACACAAACCACTACAGAGACACAAACTACTACAAAGACACACACAGAGACACACTACAAAGAGACTAACTACACAGACACTCAGCAGTGTATGAAACTGCCTCGTAGAGCGGGTTTTTACAGAGTTACGGTGAGTTTTTCAGTGTTAATGATGTGTAGAAATGCTTCTCCTCCTCCTCCATCAGTCTGTTTCCCTCCTGCTCTCGTCAGTATTTGTGTCCAGCTTCTCCACCTGCATTTAATCAAGGCGTGATTAACACCCCCCATCATTTAGCTGTGAATCTCCAGGTCATTCATCCCCCACTAGCTGCTCTCATGATGTTGTCATCTGTTGTTAATTAAGCTTGATCTTATTTAGTGATTAGCTCACTAATCAATGTGATTGAACGCCACGCAAGGCTTTTCCATCTGCATCAAGTCCATGAGAGCGGACGGACACACTGGCAGCTTCACAAAGAGGCGTCGGTATCACAGCAATCACTGCACACAGGAGCTGCTGATGGACCCACAGAGCCACGTTACAGAACAGTGATCAGAGCATGAAGAACCTGTCTGTCTGTCCCTCTGTCTGTCCTGAGACACCATGATGCAGCGGGGGGGTTCTTTAGAATAAGTTGGGAGCTTCTCTTCTCTGCAGGGAGATAAAGCTGATGAGATGAATGACTTGTGTGTCTCCAGATGACTTGGCCAGTAAAGCCAACATTATCATCGACCCTGCAGAGATCCAGGCCACCGCCATGGATGACCTGGACGAGGATGAGGAGAGCGGAGCAGCTCAGGTGTCCTACACGTTTATTTATGTATAATGACAGTCTCTGAAGTAATCACTAACTTTGACTTGCTGTTGGTATTATTCATTATTGATACCAGACGGACACAGTTCCTCAACACGTTCCTCGTCAGCTGAACTGTGGATCTCTTTCTGAACGCAGAGGCCGTTTGGTGCAGCAGCGATGGGTGGAGCTCTGGCGAGGCCCAGCTGGTTGAGTTCTCCCACTCTGGGTCGAGCCAATCGTTTTCTGAGCACTGCCGCCGTCAGTCTCATGACTCCCAGACGACCCCTCACGCAGCCGGAGAAAGTGAAAGTCCGCACCCTGGCCGTGGAGCAGAGGACTGAGGAGGACAGTGAGTCATTCAGTCCGTAAAGATGAATTAAGATCGATTCCAATAGCTGCAGCCAGTTTATTCAGACTTGTCAAAACAAAAGCCAGAGTCTCTCCCGTCGCCCTGCTGGAGATGTGCTCTGACAGTTAGCACGTCTTCCTGAGCTCCTCGTCGCCGAGGCGGCCGCGATTCTCAGCTGTTTGACAGATGATGCAGTAAAGATGTTGGGTCAGAAACTGAACAAACTCTTTCTCTAGCAGCAGTAAGGCTTCGAACAACCCATAATGCAATGCTCTCTGTAGGAGACGTTCCTCTGATAAACACATACGCTGAGTCGTCTCAGCCTGGATGGTTAGCACATCTGGCTCCACTCCTGTCAAATGAAGCTGAATGTAAATACAGATGCCGGCTAAAGGAGCCGTCTCTTGTGTCGGTGTCATTTTAAGATAACGAAGTTGTTTCCACACGGCCGCATGTTGAATAACCAGATGCAGGTGTGTGTGGAACAATGACTCCACACGTGTAGTCTCAACCTACACTCTTCCTTCCTGTTTGTTTCTCTTCAACCTGAAGTCGAGGGAAGCCACAGCAACGACGGCCTGTTGCTGGGGCGACCGGTGGAGGAGCCCGATCAGCCAATCGCAGACAAGTCCCTGCTGGAGATCGTTGACGGGATCGTGATGATGTACAACCTGAGCGTTCATCAGCAGCTGGGAAAGGTGCGTTTGGACTGAACTCTGTCTGATGCTTCACAAACTACAGAGCAACTCAGTCGCTGGCATCGTTTTCCCTCCACCACGTTACCAGTAGTTTAAATGGCCTAAATGTTTCATTCATGTAGTTTCTGCTTGTGTTCTGTATGTAAAGTGTCTCTGGGTCACATGAGAAGTTATTACCAGGAGGAACAAGTGGCTCAGAAAGGGTTCATGGTCATGATGATATTCTGTGAACGTTCGCATTCAACGTATAAGAAACATTGTGGATCCTGAGAGTGAGGGATGAGCAGCGATGGCCATTTGGAGGAGTGTGTTATGTAAAGTGAGCTCAAAAGGTTAATTGCATATTAGTTAGTTGCATATTTTATTCATATGTAATGATGACCTTCACGTATAGGCTGTGATCAACTCTGATCTGATTGTCAGACAAAGATGGAGATGATATAGCTGAAGGCAGCTAGCTCTGAAGGCGGCTAGCTCTAATAGCTGCGCTGCATGGACCAGATGAATTAGCCGACGTTGCTCAAGACAGGTTTTTGCTACGTGAGCTAGCTAGCAATTCATCCACGTTAGCAAGTAGCTACGTGGACTTTGTGTTGGTGGTGGATTCCCTTTCTAAGCTAACTAGTTAGCTTCCATGTTAGCTAGTGTGGCACGCTGCTGGTGCTGTTGGGGAGCTGAAGAGAGGCGAAGCACTCGGAGCACAAAGGTCAGGGAAGCTGATGGAGACCCGCAGGATTTTACTTGAGCTCCTTTTGATGGGAGTCACTCTCTGAGTTTGACGTCCATGTTGAGAACGAAACCTTTGAAAACAAATTCAGGTTAATTAATTCAATAAATTTTCAGGGTCACGTTGCTGCTGAAGGCTGAACACAGTCGGACTCGTGCGGGGGTTGTCTGCTTCTGTGAAGGGTCTTTAGAGTTTGGCGCTTCTGAACCGTGTTTCTGAGTCGTGCACGTGAAGAATGTGTTTGCATGTATCGAACGTATCTTTTCTGGTGCATGTGATCGTTTTAAACCTTTTGCTTCTCTGCTTCTTCCATCTCTTTTATTTTCCTTCTGTTCTGGCGTGCAGTTGAATCAGAAATCTTCCGTCCTGTCGGCGCGGCCTCTCGACCTCTCTGTTATTGCCTCGTCCCTTTTCTAATTTAAAAATGCAACCCAGCAGTGCTGAACGTGGCCGCAGCCTTTACAGCTCCACAGTGCAATCATGTGCTCTAAAAACATGAGGTTACAGTTCAGCAGCGGGTCTCCGTGAGATCAATCAAATGATTACTGAATGGTTGGGATCGTTCTTCTTGCAGATGGTGGTGGTTTCAGACGACGTGCACGAATACGCCGTCGCACTGAAGGACACGGAGGAGAAGATTGCTCGATGCCCTGCAAGAGTAAGTCAATATTTCCTGTCTGAGGTGGAGGGGGGCGTTCAGGGTCTCGCCTGCATCAGTTTCACCTCCATAGTGAAAGTGGTGTGTTTGGACGGTTGCTGAGGCCGATCACATCAACATGAATGCATGAAAAGATTCTTAATAAATTCAATCAAATAATAAATCAATCAGCCAACATTACCTCTGTGCTGCTCCTCGTCACTGGGCTGATGGAAGGAAAAATATAACTCCACTGTAAGTGTTAAGATCAGTTACTGTAACCCTGATCAGGAGTTCTTCTGTACAGTAAGAGGTGTTGAGTCTGTCTCTTGTCTGGACTGATTACTGATGCTGCAGAAGGTAGAATCAGGTGTTTGGATTATAGGCAGAGATCATGATCTCTTCAGGAAGTGGACGTCACACTGAATCAAACTGCAGCCTCAGTGTGTTCAAGTACCTGAATCCTCCATCAGCTGCAGCTCCGCCTGCTGACCAGCTACGATACCTAACGTCCTGTAGAGCACCTGAATGCCCCTCTGCAGCCTCTTCAAGTCAGGAGTTGTTTGAAAGGTGTGTTGATGCATGTGTGCAGGAGTTGTTTGTCGGTGCTCGGTGGAAGATAATTGGTGGTGTTCCAGTCGACGCGCCTGTCACTTGTTACGCTAGCTGGTCTCATTAGCTGTCACCTGCAGACGCAGCAGCAGCATAGTTACGACTCAGACTGTTGCTGTTTTCAGAGAGCAGACATCCTGGAGGAGCTCCAGAAAAGCCACAAGGTCTTTGCAGAGAAGCTGAACCACCTGAGCAGGAGACTGGCCTGGATCAACGCCACCATCTACTCCAAGGTGCCTTTACTTGGGTTTCTGTTTATTTGGTTTCTAATGTTTCCTTATATTTCCTGTTTTTATCTGTTGACTGTTGTTGTGGAAGCTGATGCGTTCACTGTCTGTGTGTCTGTCCAGGACAAGATGATGGACGTGTACTGGCTGCTGTGTGTTTGTATTCGGACCATCGAACACGCCGACAACACTGGCTGCCTGTTCGCCTTCGCTCCGGAGTTCTACCTCAACGTGGCCATGAATGCGTACAGCGCCCTGAAGAACTACTTCAGCCCTGCCAACAGCATGGAGGAGCTACCAGGTGAGACACCTGTCACATAACGGACAGGAAGGCCTGCTGCAGCAGCTCTGTGCTCACGGCAGTTCAGTGACTGCTGAAGCAGGTGAGGAGGGTGCTGCTCCTCAGGTGAGGAGGGTGCTGCTCCTCAGGTGAGCGTTAGCCTGCTGAAAGTAACTTCATGCATGTGTTTGTTTGACCCTCAGGTTATGAAGAAACTCTGACTCAACTAGCTGCTATCCTGGCCAAACACTTTGCTGATCCCCGTATAGTAGGAACAGGTAACACACACACACACACACACACACACACACACACACACAGACACAGTTCCTTGGTGTTTTTCTGGCCTCTCAGTCATTCGATCATTTTGAGCGACTCTCAGATGTGAACAGCAGGAGCGAGTCCTCTCGGAGAGTCATTCGATCATTATGTACTGTAGGATGGTATATTTGATAAGAAATGAACATGATGGCCACTGAAAGCAGCACTGCGCCGTGTTTCCTCTCAGATATCAAAGACTCTCTGATGCAGGCCCTGGCCAGCTACGTCTGTTACCCACAATCCCTCAGGGCAGTGGAGAGGATTCCTGAGGAACAGTGAGTGTTTGTCTCTTTCTGATTGGTCATGTTTTCCACTTGATAAAGTTTAAACTAGATGATGTGATGAAACTCATCAGTTTGCTGTTAATGTGCACATTTCTCACCAAAGTTCAAAGCTGAACACGTCTCAACACGACTTCTGCTCTTTGTTTTAACCTGGTATGAAATCTTTATAAAAAGGCTGGAATAAAAAGAAGACACCAAGTCTTCACGTGTCTTGGACCCTTTTAAAAATAAATTTAACCAAAGTTTGGAACAAAAACCTGGAGAAGAACTGATGAATGTCTCCGAGTCCTGAGACAAACAGCAGGACCCTGAGATACTGTGTGGCTCTGCAGTCATGATCACATCAGGATCAATACACATCCAACCATCATTTTCCACTTTAACAAAAGCTTTAAAAGAAACTTACATTTTATTTAACTATTTTTTAAAACACATTTATTTATTTTCTCCAAACTTCACATTGTACATACAAAACTGACCCCCCCCCCCCCAGAACAACCCTATGGCACAACAATTAAGATATTACTTGACAACTGAAAGAATACCACAACATTACATAAATAGTCAACAAATCAAGTGTTTTACAATGTAAAACCTGTTGGAGGCCACGCCCCCTACAGGTGTTTCCTCACTCGTTTCAGGTTCAAGTCTCAATCTGAGGCAGCAGTTACGCTTTAATGTTCGCACAGAAGTCTCAATGCTGGGTCTTTTTATTTATTGACAGGCTTCCTGTCGGTCACACTATATGCAGACGACTGGCAGATTTATCTTTTTAAAGTCGTTTCAGTTCTGGCTCCTGGTGTCGCATCAGTTCACACCAGTTACCTTTTTCAGTGAGGCTCTTAATGTGATGGTCAGTGTTCTCCAGCTTCTTCCTGTAGCTTTGATTACAACACGTGACAGAAAGTCCGTAAACACAACGTGTGGATATAAAATCCACTGGACTCCAACAGTCACTGAAGCTGCTGCTGTGTTTCAGACGCGTCGCCATGATGAGGAACCTGCTGGCTCCGTACGAGCAGAGACCCTGGGCCCAGACCAACTGGATACTGGTCCGACTGTGGAGGGTGAGCACACACACACACACACACACACGCACAAACACGCACACACACTCTGTTGTTGAGCTCTTGTGGTGTTTTTCAGGGCTGTGGTTTTGGCTACAGATACACTCGTCTTCCTCACCTGCTGAAGACCAAACCTGAGGACGCCAACCTCCCCAGCCTGCAGAGTAGGTCGTCTCTTCTGTTTGTGTGAATGAGTGTGTGTTGGTGTCTCCAGACTCATCATGTTCATGCGTTCAGTCACCTCAAAGTGTCTCATGCTGTTTGTCTCTCAGGTCTTTTTCTTTCTGCACGTCCTCGTCCGTCTCTTTTGTTCTGTGTTTTGAGGATGTGAACGTTCTCGCTTCAGGTTCCAGGACTTGTTCTCTTTCAGGAATTTCCATAAATAAATTGAGGCCATGACTGCCCGTCTACACCAGGTTTATTTTTACTACATCTCTGTGTGATTTACAGCTTCAATTATCTTTCTCTCTCTTACACACACATACACACACACACACACCTGCAGCTGGTGTGTTTTCTGACCATAATTTCGTCTCACAGTGAAGACCAAAGTGAAATCACAGCAGCACTCATCCCAGGTGTATGTGTTTCTAGTTCGATGTTGTGACTACAGCAGGAGATCCGTCTTTGTTCTGTCAATGCGTCGTCAATCATTTCACCTTCATAATACTGGAATACTCATAAGATGCAGTCGTGCATTTTTGTAATTAGAAACAACTTATCTTGTACATTTAACATGCAAAACAGGGCGAAGAGAGAAATTTGCAGAGTGAAAATAGTTGTTTTCTAACACATCTGAGTTTAATCGGTACACAAACCTCTTTTTCTCAGTCCAAGTGATGTTTGGAGTGCCTCAGGGGTCAATCCTGGGTGCTGTTTAAGTTGCCTGTTAGTTTTCCGTCATGGTGATTTTTATTTGGATGACTTGCAGCTTCACCCTCCAGTGAAGCCTCGTGAGCTCAGCACAGTGTGCTGCTCCAGTTAAAACCATACAGATAATCTCATTATCAACACGTGTCTGAAGAGGATTCTCATGGTGCAACGTGACACCGGTAGCTAGAAATCAGTGAACAACATTATGTTAGTTTGTACCTGCTGGAATCAAAAGTCCACAGACTGAACTACAGACCGGTCAAAGGGCCTTTAACTAGAACTGCAGCCACAACACTAAGCTGCTAACAGGGCTACTGATAACCCTTAAAATCCATCTAATTTACATGTTGCAGCGAACACAACATTGTGTTTTATGGAGCAGTGAGGTCACTATCTCTCCACCTATCAGAGCGCAGACGTCCTGTCCTCAGTACCTGGATGTATTTGGGCTAAATGGAATGGAAAAAGTTTTGTAGTTTTTGTAAGACCCTTTTCTTTCTTTCCCTCTGCTTCCAGTGTTTGTGCTAAGCTAGGCTAACCACGCCCTGACCTAAACTTTATCCGAATCGAATAGATATTGATTTAATCTGTGTGAAAGCAAACAAATCATATTTCCCAAAATGTGGCATTGTCCCTTTAAGGACTTAGTGTAGGTTAAGCATGCTTTGCCGTGTCATTGTCCTCTTTGTCTCAGAGCGATTTCTGCTCCTCTGTTTCTTTTCCACTTAATTGTGATTTTCTGCTTCCTGCATGATAATTGACTTTCATCTGTGTGCTTTCTCATTTGCATGCCTTTCAGGGGATCTGTCCATTGCTAGTTTCCAAAGTAAGTTATTTTACATCGCTCCCATTTTGGTTCGGCTGTCACTGTCTTCATTTCTTTTTGTCATGTTTGTTTCAGACTCACCTTTAGCTCCTCAGTCTGATTAACTAGTTTGCAGATGAGTGAATGGTTTTTTTTTACCACAGGGTGTTGCATACTGCATACGCACTGATTGTTATGTTAAGGTGGAATCATACACAAATACAATCTAATGATTAAATAACAGGATATCAGTCTCTGTAAGTGTAACAGCCGTCGTGTGTTTTGAATGTATAATCTGCACTGTGGAGGAAGCAGTAACTCTACTGGAGTACAAGTGTGAAGCAGCTGCAGT
The DNA here is from genome assembly GCA_036024295.1 of Nannoperca obscura. Lineage (NCBI taxonomy): Eukaryota > Metazoa > Chordata > Actinopteri > Centrarchiformes > Percichthyidae > Nannoperca > Nannoperca obscura. The sequence goes on from JAVQJL010085148.1 coordinate 8,211, forward strand.
CTGACCTTCTGTGTTTGTGTCTTCGGGATAATAAATAACTCTTTCATGCTTCAGAGCAGATGGAGAGATTTGATCCTTCTGGGATGTCGGAGGGCAGAGAGGAGAAACAGGGATTATTAGACTTAATGAACACTTGACCCGTCGTGTGTCCCACAGCAGGCCGGAGCGCTTCATCTTCTGCACACACTGGAGTTTGTCCTCCTCCTCTTCCTCTCCTGTGTTTACTTCTTTCATTCCTCTTTGTCCTCCTCCTCCTTTGTTCCTCCCTCTGCTTCTGTTAATCCTCTTAATCTCAAATCTCCCTTTTCTCTCGATTTTCCTTCCTTTCTTTCCTCATTTGTCTTCCTGTTGTTTCCTCGATTGAATGATGAAGTTAGGAGGACATGTTGGCTGATTCTCTCCTCAGCTGCCACACCTTGTCTCAGCTGTCCTGGTGCTTCAGAGCTTCAGCACATATTCAGTGATATTGTTGTGATAGACCACGTTTTCTGACTTCAAACTAACCTGAAAACAAACTGATAATCAATCAAAGTGTGATTCAAACTTTATTTCTCTCTTTTTAAGAGAACAGATTGACCTGAAATGTTTGTCGTGTGTGAAGCTGTTTAAATAAAGTTTATTATTATTAACTGGTTAACTTCCTCACAGCCTCTTCACTCCTGCACCCGGAAGGGGGGGGGGGGGGGTGCTTACTCTTTAGGACTGTGATTGACGTGTTAACTTTGTGCCATGCAGAGCCGGCAGGTGACAGGTGTGTCTGGACCAGATCTGTTGCTCCTCTGAGGGATGATGCTGTTATAAGAATGTTCACTTCCTGTTTGCTTACCTGCCTCCTTCCCTCGTCTGATTGGTTTAGAGCCGTGTCCGTCGTTGCTGCTGCAGAGACACATGGCAGAGCTGCTGAGCGTGGACAAAGACATGGCCGCCTCTTTCCTCAACAGCGTCCTGAACCAGCTCAACTGGGCGTTCTCCGAGTTCATCGGCATGATCCAGGAGGTGAGCGCCGCGTACTGCACGATATATTACCCATAATTCAGCCTGACATCGCCACTACAGGTCAGCATGGATGGTGAAGTTCTGTTGTCAGAGCTCCACTTCAGCACCCGAATGCACCACCAGGAGGGATTCACACACACCTTTACGACTCTAAACGATGCTGCTCTGTCGGCTCTGAGGACGGTAGAAGTCCGATGTGAGGTTTCACGCTGCAGCGTCTGTAAGTGTTGCTCAGACTGACTGAGAGCTGCTGCACAGACTCCAGTGAACTCCATCCAGCAGGCACAGCATTCATGTACGCTGCTGAAAATAGCCTCAGACGGCGTGTTGGTTTCCCTCTAATGAGTTTATTTTGGGTTTCAGATAAATCCTCAGTAATTTGCTGCGGAGCATCCAACTTGGCAGCACTTAGTGTTGTAATTGCAGATTTTCCTGTGGGGATATCTGCTGTTTTCTGCCCAGCAGCTCTGTTACTGTTCCTCAGTGATGCTCAGCACGTCACACAGTGTTACCGTTTAGCTGTCTGTCTGCCTGCCTGTCTGTCTGCCTGAAATATCTCAAGCTGTTGGATGGATAGTGTTGATAAATGGATCATGTAAAGGTGTGTTTTCTGTCGTCCTCACCTGCAGATCCAGCAGGCTGCAGAGCGTCCAGAGAGGAACTTTGTAGACACTCGTCAGCTGAAGGTAATCGAACAAACTGTCGGCCTTTTGCACAGCAGGACCTCCCGCTGTCACCTGAACCTCTCCAGGTGAAAGGTCGTTAGGTTCCTGTAGTGGAGTCAGCTGACATCAGCTCCACGAACCTCCAGCCCGTCAACGAATACAGAATCATTCACTAACAACAAACGACTGTGTGTCTGGTTCTTGCTGCAGGTGTGCGCCACCTGCTTCGACCTGTCGGTCAGCCTGCTGCGGGTGCTGGAGATGACGGTCACTCTGGTTCCAGAGATCTTCCTGGACTGGACCCGGCCGTCTGCAGAGCTGCTCCTCAGGCGACTCGCTCAGGTAACTCCACAGGGCGAGGGGCCGTACCTGTCTGTGTCTGTACCTGTACCTGTGAACCTGTACTAACACCTGGCTGCCAGCTGTGATGCCTGCAGTCTACTGAACAGGGCAGAGAGCACTGTGTGTAGCAGAGGAGCCTTGAAAGCTGTTTGATTCCTCCTGCAGCTGCTGAACCAGGTGTTAAACAGAGTGACAGCAGAGAAGAACCTGTTCGATCGGGTCGTCAACCTGAGACTGCCAGGTACACACACACTGACACACACACACTCTCACACACTGACACACACACGCTCACACACGCTCACACACTCACTCTCACACACACACACACACACACACAGAGGTTGTATGTTGTGACAGCAGAGGCCAGTTTCCGGTCTGTAATTGTTATTTTCCTAAAACTCGTGTAGTTTGTGTTTAATCACCGTGAAGAGAAGCAGCTGTGACAAACATGAAAGAAAGAACTGATTCTCTGTTTGTGTGAAACTCTGTGAACGGCAGCGTTTTCCCGTAAGAATAAGAATAAGGTCACAGACGCCTGCCAAAGCCACTGACACGCACACACACACACACACACACACACACACACACACACACACACG
>JAVQJL010085149.1:0-78992 GCA_036024295.1 Nannoperca obscura
TTGTCTCATAATGATTTTTTTTGTTGAGGGGGGGGGGGGGGGTGGTTGGAAGTTATTGAATATGAGATAACGTGTCAAAATATTAAGAAAGTGCTTTAAAAGATATGGGAAACTCACATTCTTTAAACATTTGTGTTCATTTGCAGAAGCCTGTGTCTTAATTCTTGGAGATCATCTCTTTTTATTGTAACACTCTAATTATTGTAAATTGTGAATAATTTTAATATTTCAAAGAATGACGGGCAACTGCTGTTGTAATTTAAGTGCTTTTCTGCAAGTGAAAAGCTCTGATATTGCAATGAAGAAGAATTGAATAAATTTCACAAGATGTTGCTTTGATTCTTAAGACGACGGTCTTAGATTGATTATTTTCACAATGTTCTTGCAGGAGTGTTTTCACGTCTTAGGACACAAGAATACCATCAAGCCCTCTCTCCCTCTCTCTCTCTTTCTCTCTCTCTCTCTCTCTCTCTCTCTCTCTCTCTCTCTCTCTCTCTCTCTCTCTTTAGTAAAAAAATAGCCACCTGTGTACATTTTGACACCGCTCCTGGACACAGACCCCACGAGCTTTTAAATAGACTAAATGTTTGTGCGTAATTGTGCGTAAAAGCTACGGTCTGTAGGCCTATGAGGGAACCAGCTTGGTAGGGTTGCTGTTGCTTTATTGGCTTAACATTTATGTGGGTAATGAGAAATGTATTTATAAATTATAAAAATCTTTTTTTTTTTAATTTCAGTGCAGGCCAAACTATGTTCGAGTGTAAATTTGAATATTTAAGGCAGACCACGTTGGCCCACGTTATTATTTCACACGTTCGTTTCCAAAAATCAGATTATGCGAAGGCCTCGCATGACAAACCACCTGTTAGTGTTATCAACGAAACGTCCTCATTGATTAACAGATATGAGGTGTAAGAGTTTCACTTAAATACTATTAACAAATTAAATTACCCCCTTGTTATTGCTGATGAGGTGTAACTGTTTAAAGCAAATTTAAGCAGCACATTTTTTTTAAATCTACTTTTCATTTCAACCAATTTTATTGATCAGTAAGCAGATTTATGTTTTGCTCACGAATTGCAAAGTTGAGTCAGAAATAATGGCATTTTCTTCAGCAAAAATGTAACAACCTTTTAAAAGGCTACCCAACTCATTTGCTATTGAATTATTAATTATTATTTTTTTAAGGCTTGTTTAAAAAAACATATTTAACCATCATCTTAAACAGTAAATCGTTAAATCAGATTCACGTCATTTGGAGAGAAATGTTGTGAAATGCAGTGTGAAGCTTTGAGGTAATTTCACTGCTTCTGTTTTGAACGCCTGGCGAAGCTCACAAGTCTCCATACGGCAAAAGTAAAGTCCAGTAATATATAATGAGTTCACCGATAAAATGAATCATATAAAAAACAATTAAATCACATTGAAGACTATTTTCAGTGATCTTTCACTTGAGCTGGTTTATTCTGCATCCTCTGCCCTCGGGACATGGTGTTTGTTTTATTTAATCATCCACTTTTGGCCATTTAAATGTTTTGAGAGAGAAAGAAATACGTGAACTGAAAGGCAATATAGATTTATATATAGATAGCTGCTTGATCAACAATACAACAGACCTCAGAGAAAACACGTAGATCCTCAAAATCCCTTAAAATCCTTCAGCTGCATTTTTGGGTAATTTTGCTAATCACAAAAACATTGTTCAAAGATGACAAATCACTAGTTTAACAAATATTTAGTTATTTTACGCGGGGCTTATCCTCGCTGCATGGTGCCACCCTCTTTTAGTTTCGCTGTGAGGCGGCGCGAGAGTCACTTCTGTGTCTTTGCTCTTGACACTTGATAGAGTCCGTGAAGTAAAGGGAACTGGGAACGAAGCACAAACGGGGATTTGAACAATACATCCATGTCTGATATCACCACTACCAGAAAGTTGGGGGAACCAACCGCCTCTTGTTGTAAAGGAAAGGGGGGGGGGGGCGGGACAACAACCTTAATGCCACTTCGTCCGAATATTAAAACTCGGTTGCACTGAAAGCACAAAGCAAATAATTCAAGATCTAATGCACTTAACCCGCTGCAGCATCAACGTGCGCAACTGGACAGACTGGACCCAAAATGACCGATGACACTCGTGACAAGTAGCTTATGGGCTCACTGATGACTCATCATAATCTTAAGGCTGCAGGTGTTTGAGTTCTTTTTTACGTGACTGTGAGTTTTGGTACCTTTTTCAACAAAAACACCCTCCTTGTGGATCAGACATGAGATAACTCGTGTCATTCAGATTATTATTCCTCTTTAAACAATGGTCTGAAGATGACATCTTTTTTTTTTGACAGGCCACAGCTGGTTTTGACGTGTACTTTTTTTCTTCTTTTTTTTTAAATCGCCTGTAGGCCTCATATGTAGATACGGGCTAATAACCATACACATGCAAATAAGGGGAATTTATGCCTTCTTAGGCATTTAAAAAAAAATCAATTAATCTCAAATACATAGTTAAAGGGCCTATTTCACACTGATGAAGACTTGCATGGTATGTCAATTAAACCTGTTAGGCCTCGTAGCGGAGCGTGCGACGTCTGGCTGCGCATTAATCTATTGAAAGAAATCAGAGGAACAATGTCTGGAAATTAGTTTAAATTCCAACCCCCCCCCCCCAAAAAAAAGAGAAAAGGGCATCTATGGAGACATCTCTTCGCACTAGAGCGCGCCAGCGTATGGCCTCCTCCGTGTGTTCTGCATCTGTTTCTAATCTTATCTGTTGATGTGAAGAGATGCGGATTAAAACTGAAAGCCCGGAGAGGCGGAGCGCGTCACGGCGCATCGCCAGGCTAAAAGAGGAGCGTTCTGGCAAATTTAACCCGAATAAATTACACCTTGAGGTGGAAGGGGGGTAAGTGTAGGGTGCAACGTATATAGCGACGGTTGCTGCGTGTCTCTCTCTCTCTCTCTCTCTCTCTCTCTCTCTCTCTCTCTCTCTCTCTCTCTCTCTCTCTATGTGTGTGTGTGTGTGTGTGTGTGTGTTTGTAAATCCGTGTGCGCTTGTTTGTGCGCGCCACCGTGTTGTTTAGCTGACCGGCCAATAAATCTCTCCACCGCGCGATACTCTTATCTTGTAGCCAACCGATATATTCCGTGCTAGGAGGCCATCAGCTCCGGCGCACACTCGGTTGCTCGTAAAGCCCCGATCCCTTGCACTCCCTGTCCTAAATGGGGATAATTAGCGTCACTTTATCACGCCTTTGCATATTTTCTCCGCGCCCACCCTCCCCTCTTTCCTAAAAAAAAGAAAAAAAAAAAATTACCAGGCAGCCTGCTCTCGTCGCCCGCTCTGTCACAGAAGATTATGGAGACAGATTGCACAGAGCGAATGTGCCGGGCGAGATTAGCGCGGAATAGAGAAAGCAACTGGGCCAATGAATTCCTCGGAAGGGCCTTATCGTGCAATTACACGTTGACATGTTTAACAATCTTGCTGCCTCTTAATCCTGCAGTGCTGCTCTATCTACCCACAGCTACCACGCTATATGCCGGCACACAGACCTAATGCACCGAAACGCAGCACAAATGTCCTGAAAGTTATGAGAAATTGCTTTATTTTCCAACTTTGTCCAGCATTCAAACGCTCTTTTTTATTTTATTTTTTTTTATTTTTCAGATTTCTCCGTTGTTGGAATAACATTCTGCACTGGGACTTTTTGACAAGAGGTGAGATATTAAAATGACAACAAGAAAACACTGTTTCACTTTAACAACTAATCGAAGGGTGACAAAAACCCAAGAAATGTTTGTGCCATGTCCATATTACGCAAAGAAGAAAAAAAGTGTTTGGAGTTATATGTAGACTTTTCAATCTCTCTGCCCAGCGCGCACGCACACACCAGCGCATCCCGACCCCCTCACCCCCCTCCCCAACCCTTCTGCCTGGCGGTATATCGGGGCCTGTGTGGGAGTGATTGTGGAGCGCCACTGTAGGAATTTGGCAGCGGCCGTGGTTTGGAGAGCCGCCCCACGCTGAGCCCCATTCAGCGGCCAGCGCGCTGTGAGGTTGGGAAGTTTCAGTCAGCCGTACAACTCAATGGCCCCCACAAAGGCGATTACAAGCCCCAGCGCATTCCTGTAGGGACCTGGGAGCGGCGCAGGTGCGAGGGGGACCGGGGTAACCCGTCAGAGGAGTGATAAAAAACGGGACAGTGCTGGGGCCACACAAAACCAGCCACTCCACAGGAACCGGGGAGTTTTTTGGAGGAAGGAAGAGAAAGGGAAGAATAAGTTTGAAGAAGATGGAAGTTTGGGGGGTGGGGGTGTAGCATACTGAGTGGCTTCACTGTCCATCACTGAATGAAAGGAAGAGGAGACTTCCAATCAGGGCTGTAGCCAAGATTTTACTGAGGTCATGAGTCCAAAGTCCCCCAGCACAACCCCACCCACCTGAGACGTTTAGACTATAGCCACTAAATATCTCCATTTTTTTTTAAAACCCACATATTTCACACACTTCACACTTTCACATTAATTCAGTTTACTGATAAATTATATTTTCTGTAAATGTTATTATGGCCTAAACGTTTCAAAGCTTTCTCTAGACTGCCAGGTAATTCTCTCGGGAAATTTTAAATCCCTTTTTAATGTATTGTTTTGATTTTGAAGACATTTTCTCTAAATAAAATAAAAAACCCCAATAAAGATCACTCCAATGGTGGAATGTAAACCCCTCGTGGCATTAAACCCCCCTCAAATTCCCCTAAATTTTACAGAGCACATGAGCTCAGTGTCCTCGGCGGTAGCTACAGCCCCGCCGTCATGTGGAACACAAAAGTGCTCTCGCTGAAAAATAGCAGCCTTTATTCTGTGCAAGTACGTCCAAGCTGTACAGCTGATATAACTTTAGACGTACGTAAAGGGGCTGAAGAAGACGGTGAGACTCTTTCCACTCCTGCTTTGAAACAGGTTTCAGTTGCTGACATCAAGCAAATACATTTTGTAGCAAAAGTATTGCTGCCTGAGTTACACGTTTATCAGTAAAGGAACGTTTCTATTCAACATATGTGCAAACTGTCTACTGCCAACACAGAGTGCTCCTACTGAATTCATCTATGCATTTCACTGTGAACATATATATATTTGCTTTCCCTAGAATATTTTGCTCCTGGCAGCTGAAGAAGCTTAACATTTTAATTTACTTAGTCAAGGTTCAACAAGTCAATCGAAACAACCTATCAGATCCCCATTACCTTCCAAAATATCCCTCATGAGTGTTATAAAAATTATTCAAATGATGTGAAATTTTTTTGATCTGCCCCCTCTGCGCTTAAGAATGGTTAAAGCTGCACTAATCAACATCTAATCAATCATTTCCGGCCACAGCAGGCAGTTGTTTTCAGCCAGCAGGTTCTGATAAACATACTCCCTACCTGAACACAACCTGCCCAGCACCTGACAGCGGACTGACACAGCTGGGGAGGACGTTCAGCAGTTAGAGAGCCAATCGGTTTCGCTCAGGCAATAGGCAACGATTTGCTAAAATCTTTGCCAACTTTATAATAAGATCATACGTCAGTGTTGTGTTTCAGCTTGTTCCACTGCCCCCAAATGGCCAAAACAATATATTTACCACCTTCAAGTTTAGGCAACTAACACTTCTTGGTTAAGATTCAGGGCAGATCAAGTGTAAAAGAAGCCATTGTTGACAGTTGGTAGTTGACGAGTTGTGTCTCCCATGTCGGAGTCGGACACTTTGTATTGGTTTCAGGGTCAAAGTCATCATATGCCAAACCGCCCGGCACTACGAGAAGTAGATTTTTGCTGTCCTTACAGTGCGCATTGCATCTGTTTGGTATTTTTGTGTTCAGTGCAGAGACGGCATGCAGGTGGGAAGAGGGGGGCAAGCAAGTGGGCGTTTCATTCACACGAAGCAAGTTGCTGGTGTTTTTGGTGGAAATTGAGTCTTAGAGGTTGCACTGACAACAAGATGTCTCTCAGCTCCAAGTGAGGTAATTCTGCCAGCAAGGGCAAACTAAATACTAAGAGGAAATGGGCCAAAATTACAGAAAAGTGCTGAAAATCACTGCAGTAGATGCATTTAAGGAAGCATCACAAATATAATTTCAATGTGGTTACAGCAGGGATGACAGTAAAGCCGTTTGTATCTGTGAAAACTTCCTTCAGTTACTTAAACCCTTCTGCCATCTGAGGCAATATATACTATCTCTGTCTCTTTCTATATATATATATATATATATATATATATATATATATATATATATACATACATATATACATACATATATATATATATACATATATTTCACTGTGTCAAGTGGAATCAAGTGGAAACGACACCATGCTGCTACAAAATAACCTCACCTCTACACTGATCAGACTGGTGGGTTGAAACTCTGTATTCTCCCAGTTCATACAGGAGATGCCGGACTCATTAATCCCGTGCGTCATGGCCTCCCTTTCCAACCTTTCTGGCAAAATGGCGTTTCAGATTTTATTCTTAAAACGCCATTTTAATTATGATATGATTTGATGCGATACAGAATGATGACTGAAAAAAATATTGGATCGGTGTCACAAAACCGTCTTAAACATATTGTTATGATTTATTTCTATTTTTGCTGTAGTTCTTTCAATTTGATTGGAGCCTACAACAGAGTCAGCAGCTGCATACAATAATAGATATATTTTTAGATCGGCATGTTGCAAAATAAAACTGGCAACACAGGCGGGATGGCATGCTCGAACTTTCATTATCTCCACACACACAAACTAATGTTGTGGAAGCCAGCATCTGCCTTTGGCTGCGGATTTGTTGTGCCGTGCTTTCCGGTCTTGCCATCCTGCACACAACAATAGTACTTTTGACGAGAAGAAGTTTCTCCATTTGCTGTGGCTTTTTTGCCACGCCCCCCTGTGAATTAGCACAACTGTTAGCTGTATGAGACCAGTAATGTGACTGACTAAGAGGATAATGATTGGTCACCATATCTTTCAAGTTGTATTCCACTTTACCCAGCCCCTTTGAATACAGTGCTGCAGCTCCTAGCAGGTGTGCTTGGATTTTACTTTTACTTTTGTTCTGGCCATCAGTTCTAATAACATCGTAGTCACCAAAGTCATTGCTGAGATCGCTAAAAATAGGTCCAAGAGGGCAAGAAACACCAGTAGCCAGACAATCAGACAAGACCCCAAGGACGGGTAATCAGTACACCTTCAGCAAGAATACCGCTCATTTCCCACTAGAGGATCATAATGAAGGTGCAATGGATCACATGAGAATGAGCAGCATTAGTCACATGCAGGGATGTGTTGGAGAGGAAACTCTGACACTGATTATGCTGTTGGGCTGACATGAATCCACAATATGTGACATGAATAGGCACATGAACATGAGATGTTAACAGCAAGTGAGTAAGTCTTTAGTCTGAGGACATGGGACTCAAACTGTCTCTTCAAACTTGTTCATCCTGAATAAATCAGTCATTTGCCATAAAACAAAATGTTATAGAGTGAAGTAAAAGGAAAATTATAGGAGAGTGGATCTTTTAAAATTAAACCCCATTTTTTCAGGGTCTATGTGCCTTTTTCAGGTCAGACAAACACTTTGCTACCAGTGTCCCAATAATCTGAGGCAAACCGAACAACAAGCAAGGGTCACCTGATAAGTTTTAAGTATCCTCTACAAGCCTCCTGCTTTGTGTGCTTGAAGGAAGGATCCTTGGCCCAGTATTCACTGCTAGGTTTTTCTTTTTTTTTCTCTTCCAAAAGTGGCTCCACAAAGAGTTTCTTTCATGGAGACAAGCAAACTTAAGGTTGTTTGACAGCACGGGTCGAAGTTTTACAGGTGCTCAGAAGCAAACAGGGAGAATTTAGAATAAAATGTGAAAGAAAATGTGCTTAGTAATAAACCCTGAGTCAGAATTGAATCGCCAGGATTTTAGTTTTGACTACAAAACTAAATGTTTAACACAGTTTAAAGCATGTGGTTCGTGAAAAACTTTGATGCAGAAAGCTGTGGTGTTCAGGGTGCAGAGTTGAGGCACAATAGTTTAAAATCTTGTCAGTTTCTTCCATTCGAACAGACTCTTTTTACCCAACCTAAAGTTTCTGCAGATTTAAATTCCACTGCATTTGTATTTGCATTTGCATGAAATTCAGTTCAGAAAGTCATGGTCCCCAGAGGATGAATCCTATCCAAACATCTCTTGCACCACCAGCAGGTCAAAGTTTTCACTTATCCAGTGAAGTATCTCAACATCTACCAGATAGATTGACATAAAACTTTGTTCAGGCATTCATGGTTCTCAGATGATGAGATCTTTTCCTCCAGCACCACTGTGAGTTTGACATTTGTGCTTTTCAGAGAAATGTGTATTACATATACTATTGAATGAATTTGCTATGAAACTTGGTACATAATCCATGTTCACCTAAGAATGAATTGAAATCACTTTGGTCATCGTCTGACTTTTCATCTAGCGCCATCACCAGGTCAAAATGTAATTTGTCCATTACTTTGGTTTATGAGTAATGTCATATCTGGGAGTTATTGGGATTATGACTTGTAAGTGACATCATTAGTTTCACGTCAACATTCAAGTAGTAATTACGACTGGAATCCTCCAATATGTTCGACTTGACACTTATAAATACAAAAGTGCCCAAAAACAGATGGATGCCCCACGTCAGCCAAAGACCATCGTTCAATGCAATTTAACACAAATTAAATGATTGTCCGTGCACAGTATTTTAATCCAATCAACTCCCGTCCATACCATCCGTCCTTTAACGACACGATCGACGTTAGCATTCACCACTATGTGTGAGTACAGCTGTAGACTCATAGTCTTAACACATTACAGCCAACTCGCTGTTTGACTGAATGAGTCTCTCACTCTCACAAACTCTCGGACTCTCACTAACGCGACAATCCACTCATTCATTCAGTGTGGTGCGCGGCACACCTGCCGTGGTCCTCTATCACTGGCCTGCACACATTTGAACCCACCAGATGCTGTAAAGGATTTCTGCTCCTCGGCGGCAGGTGATAATTCTCAGTTCAGAAGAGGTGGGGTTAATGAGGGGTCAAAGTGTTCAAATAAGAAACAGCAGTTTTATGGTGCCTGCTGCCCGCTGATAGCTGTTTGATCTGGCTGACCTCTGAACTCTGCCGGGTCAAGTGATCAACAAACCGGGTCGTTTAGATAGGTCAGACTGGAACAAGTGAAGGATGTGTATGTCACAGCAATGTGTCCAAGAGGTACAGATAAATTGTTCTTAATGATTATAACCCTACTCAATTTGTTTCCAGAGCCATTAGATTGTTGTCAGCTATCAGACTGTTTAAGGTGTGGGATAGATTTGATTAATTTGTAATTCAGTTGATAACCTGCTGGCTATTAAGCCTCCAGCTGACTGAACCACGTACTGTGTGTGTGTGTGTGTGTGTGTGTGTGTGTGTGCGTGTGTGTGTGTGTTTCTATATATTTACATATACATTACATGTAAGCTTGTATTTGTCATATCATGAACCTATATATGACTACAGGGCTCTGTTCGCTCTGCCTTGCTGTGTCTTTATTTATTGACTTTTGACATTTGATATCCCCACAAATCAATATCCTCTCTTTGTCCATCTCCCCCTCTCTCTCTCTCTGTCTGTCTCTCTCTTCCAGCAAAGTGTCCATCATGGCTATCACCAGTGGACATGGATCACTGCGGGGGCCATTAACAGATAGCACCTCGTCTCCTCTGCTGGCAGGCCATCATTACGACGAGCACTAGAAGATAGGTGCTGTGAGCGAAAAGACCTTTTGGAAAATGTCAGCGACAGTCAGAGCCCCAAATTCCCTCCATTCAGTCTTGATGAGTTGTGTGATGCTACCTGCTATAAACCCCTTAATTACACAACCCCTTTCTCCTATTGCCTAATGTTTAGTATCTAAGTACAGTGTCTGATTTCAGAGTATGTGGAGATTTTATTTTATCTCATGTGGCTTACTTGAAGAAAAAAGCAAGAACAACAACAACAAAAAACAACCCCAGCCCTATACTTCACCAATCTCAGCAAAAAAAAAATAAAAATAAAAGAAATCAGCAGATCCTTGTTCCCGTTCCTTTTGACTGCAGCCAGCTTCACTGTCTTAATACTCTTAGTCCCTCAGTTGGCATGTTTTCCAAGAACCCGCTGCATTTTCAGATTTGTAAAATCCGTCAAAATGCCTGTAATGAATATTTCTACAGCCTTGAGTGTGTTTAATGTGCGGTTTGACCGGCCCAATGAGAAACGTGTACTGATCTGGCACTAGAGGTTTATTGTCTGTCCCTGTTCAGACAGAAGCCTCAGTCAGTGTGGAAACACTGTGAAACAACAGTTTTCTGATTTAAACACAAATGTGTCTTTTATCAAGAGAAGCAGAAAGGAAATAACATGTATTATTCACATATGCTTTTAATTTCTAATTAACATATTTCCTGTGCATGAATCTACATGTCATGTATATTTGTATTTTACATTTTCAAAAAAAGAAACTACTATTAGTTCAGTTGTCACCTTGTAAAGCAGGTCTTTGTTGTGTACTCAACACTTACATTGTACAGTTTGTTTTGCTGTTGTCTTAGCTTTTGTGGAGGAAAAAAAGATAATGCATATTAAATAAAGTATTGCATATTATTGCTATCCTAAGAATAAGTCATTGTGCTTGCCATCATTTTTTTTCACATTCAATTTGGGAGGTAAATTAATACTTCAAAGTGAGAAGTTACGGAAAAGTTTTAACATTTAAACTATGTATTAATTTCAAGGCCTAAATGCGCCCTCAATTATTTTACCATTGCCCCTAAGTAATTGATTTTAGGTAGAGAAAAAGAGAGGCGGGAAGGGTGATCTGTGTTGATGTGTGAAAACCGCAAAGCCAACAAATGAAAAATAACTAAAGGCATAATTGCTATGAGCGTTGTAACCTTGCTTTATTGATTTTTTTTCCCATCAAGGCGTTTGGCTAAAATCAAAGTTAGGCTCATAATAACACAAGTTGTTTTACGGCTTTCTGTGATAGTTTATATTTTATTCACTCGCTCAGCTCCTCGGTCTATCAATGACTCGTTCAGGTGTGTCTGCAACCAACCACACAAAAGACAAAACACTTGTGAGACTCCAGTCCGGCAGTGTGTGGTGTGTTCAGAGGTACAGACACAGACAGAACGTGTACAGGGACTAGATAATGAGCCTCTCAGGTGACTACATGCAGTGATTACTAGGTTGCTGGCGTTATAGGAACTATATCACATAAACATACACTCCCACTCTGTGCGCACACACACACACACACACGCACACATTCAGACCAAACGCATACTCATGCGCGCACACACACTCTTGAGAGATCCTTGGTTATCACACCCTTCCAGATTGTTCTGAACTACTTATGGAAAACGCACACACACACACACACACACACATACATCTCAAGATGTGGCCACTCTTGCCAATATGAGCCCAGTGTTAAGAACAGTTGTTGTCGTTGTCGTCGTGTGTTTTTTTTTTAGCATCTCTAAATTCCTAGCGTTGCTAAGGTGCTTTGGGAGGGGATTAACAGAGGCTGGCGCCGATGAGCAAGCCTTGCAGATTTCCAACCAGCAGGAAAAAAGACAAAGAAAGAGGGGAAAGAAGGAGGAAAAACAGCAGAGGGTTAGACAACAGGGAAATGGCAGTAACAGCTTGTGTAAACATGATGACTTGAGAGGTAAAGAGGTAGGAGTGAATGAGGGTTGAGCAACGGAAAGTGAGACTAAATAATAAGTATCCTAAAGAGGAGGCCTCAACTTTCACGCAGGTGAAAGGCAGAAGAGACTCTCCTTTTCTCTCTGCCCTCTTCCCTTCTTTTCCTCCCAATCTACTGCACTTTTCTTTACCCCCGTCTCTTCACGTATCTCCATTTCCTCACTCTCTTTTCATGTGCTCTCTCCTCTCTTCTCTATTTCCTCCCATCTCTTTATTTCCCCACAGGCAACAGTTTCAGATCCCGACACTTTTGTCTCTCTCTCTCCCTCTCTGTCACAACTTCAAACAGCGCCCGCGCTCAGGTCATACTGATGTGCCCGGAGCATCAGTGACTGTGCCGTCTCAGGTGTACGTCTCCCAGCGTGTCCTTGATGACATTCTCTCCCTTTCTCCCATCTCGCTGCTTTTAATTAGTGTAGTGAGCAGTGGAGGCAGCAAAGACGGTTGAGCCACGTTTTACCAAGGATCAACCTGCTCGTAGATACCTCTGCGACGGCAGAGCGACAAGCTTTTAATACTTCTACAGGTGAGAAGAAAAAAAAAAAAAACCACGGTTACACATGAACTGACACAGAAGGGTGGAGCATGTCTTGGTTTTCACTAAATCCCTGGTTGAATGCTCAGAGAAGAAATCAGAATGTGTTTTCTAAAAGTAAAATCTCCATTGGCCAAAGAAAGCGCACCAAAGGGAGGGAGGTCCACATGCTTTTCTTTGAATCCTCTCCTCAGGCTCGGCGTCTCAGGTAGAGTGTAACTGGATGAGGCCTGTTTGTGGAATACAAGGCACTTGACCAAGGGCCAGCACTGATCCTCCCTCCCCTCCCTCCCCTATCCTTCCCCTACCTGGGTCAGGTTACCCCTCCACCCCAGCAGCCCCATCAGCCCCACCGCCACCCCACCTCCTCCTCCTTTCCTTGAGTGGTGGCAGGTAGTGTGTTTTGCAGCCTCATCGGTGTCTGTGGATGTTGAAAAGCAGGTGTCTGTATGTTTGTACTCTACCCAGACAGGTGTTTGTGACTCTGTTTGGGCTCGGCAGCTGGGCCTCTGTAACTGTGCCCGCCTCGGCCGCGCTGGCTAATGTGACTGGGTTGGCCGAGGCACGGAGGCGGCTGTCTTTCAACCACTGATCCCTCAGAACTACTCATCTGATCAGGCTGGATCCGCGCTTCACGGCTGCCGGGGTCACACAACCCAACCCCGGGGTCAACCAGCTAATTACAGACCCCTGTGTCCTCCGTCTCTGTCACCACCGGGGAGATGGGGAAGGTGGGGCATAGGGGACAGAAGCCTGAGAGGGGAAAAAAGAGAAAATATTGACTTAGACGTCAAAAAGGTCAACAGTGAGTATAACCAAGCTGTACGCTTTTTCCCCTTCAGTTCTGTGAACAGAGGAAGAGTGTGAGGCGTTGGTTTGCAGCATCTTTGTCACACCCTTCCTACGCCTCAGGCAGAGAAGCTTAGATTCATGAGACCAGAGCTGTGTCAGTGTATGTGGATTTATGTATCAGCCTGCCACTAACTTTACATACAGGGGCTGTTGCCAGTTTCTGTGTCTGCTTTCTTGTCTTTGTCTCCAAGATTTACTGTTGCAAGGAAGCCCAGTATACTGCTCCTGTCACGACTCCACAGTGAGACAGACTCTGGTTTTAAGACACGGAGAGTCCAAGTGTTGCGTATGATTTCCTCCAGCCTGACCTTTGGCCTTGGCAATCGACTAAACTGGGATTTGAAGGATGCTGCACACCGGTACCAGTCATAGAGAGCGTGCACACATGCACATACACACTGAAAATGTGTACCAAACCACCATCATATTATATCAGGCTGCAGGTTCATTAATCACAAATGCGAGGGCTTCTCAGCCATCGTAGGAAATTAATCAAAAAAGGGGACATTAATCACATGCATGAACAGCAGTAGTTACACCTGTGACAATGCCATCTGATTTAAACGTGTTACTCCAGACTGTGTTAATGATGCCACCCAGGGCCAGGCAAAGCAACCTCTCTGCGATCACTGAAACAATAATGCACTAACTATGAAGCAATTTTCTTACATGTAGTCATGGGGTATGCTGATGCACATTGCACAGGGGTCAGTGGGTGTCGCAGCAATTACCAGGTGCAGCTTTTTCCTCACAGCTTGACCACTGGGTTTTTTCACTCTGACTGTTGAAATGTCTGTTGAAATTATATTAGTCATTTTTTTCCTCATTCTCTCTCTCTCTCCAGCCATTTAGCCCTGACAAATAGATCAGTCTGAAACAAAAAACAAGTTGCTACTGGAAAGGTTTGATTTGCAAAGAAATAATGTACATGTGGTTTATAGAAAAAGTAACGTAGCTCATGTGAGAGATAAACACTGAAATAGAGGAGCGCATGAAGAAAACCCTGCATGTGTGGTTACACTGCCCTCTTTTGAATGCAATGCAGTGTATCCCGGTGATGCGCTGCAGCAGTGAAAATATAACAAATAGAAATAGATGTAAAATGAATCAGAACTCCAACACAACTGATGGTCAGACAGAATGAATACAACTTTAAGGACAAATTATGATATCGTAGCAAAATGCAGCAAGACATAATATAATTGAAATTGAAGTTGTGAGGCAGTAATACTGCTACGTGTGCTCATGCAAACAGTTTTTACTTCCATAGGTATTTACCTTTATTCTTTCTCCTTTATTTATCTCCTTCCACTCAGAAAAAAGAAAATGCTTCAGGAGAAAGAAATCCTTCTATTTTTCCAGATGCGGCTCAAATCTATCGTAGGTGAAAGATGCTCAGTGCCGGAGAGTAACCACTTGTTTCTGTCCTTCTACACAAAATTGTAACACATGTATGAGAAAACTAAGTCAGGTTTTATTAAACTGTTCAGTGTTCAGAGTGGTAATGTCCAGACTGGATCGTTTCATTTATGAAAAGCTTTTTGTTAGCCTAAATCATCTAAAGTGTTTATTCCTGAATTCATTTGGAGAGCTCCTACAAAGATGGACATTATGTTAAGATAAGTGTGCATTTTGTAATTTTCTAAATTACATTTAATGCGATTGTATGCAAAATGGGGGGGGAAAGCCCAAAATAATCTATAATATTTGGTGCAGACACACTTATCTTTCATATAATTCAACAGCAACAATGCACTAAAATACAGATATTTCAGACTTCAGTCTGTGTGTGTAATGTTATCAGTGCTTATAATTGAATTAACTCCATCCATTAATAAAAAGTATGAAGTATTTACATTACACTTGAAAATGTTCAATTCAAAACAAGAATAAGAAATGTGAAATATGTTCCAAGAAAGGAAGAAATAGTTTCCAAGTATCTATTCATATAAATCTTTCAGAGATTGGAGAATAAAACCTACTAATTTAAACAGAAAAAAGTGAAGTGATGATCAGACATCTTGACAAACAGAAAAGAGGAGTGCAAAAGGTCAAATAAACACAGACTTTATTTACTGTATGTTTGTGCCAAATTTCAATACAAAGTGCTTCAAAAAGAAACCATAAAGAAATGATAAAAATTATTTGAGAGACACAACAGTTATCTTTACAGGGAGACCCATTCTTTCAAAGACAAAGTCCTCAAACACAAAAGGTGCTCAGCAGAACACATTTCTATAAAACCCGTGTCTTATCACATGAACCTTTAGCTTTATTCAGTTACGTTTTTAATTAAATTGTACGTCTAGTGGTACGTGTTTACTGCTTTAGTAGTGGTAATAATGAAACAGTTACATACTGTACAGACAGTAGCTGTAATATCATTTAGTAGTCCCATAATTAATTCTTGTCTTCTGCTGAGCCTTTTAGCAGCGCTTGAAAACAAACCCCCTCAGATAGGATCTCTTTTAGTTCTGATTCGATCGCTGGTTTGCTTCGCTCTCGTTGTTGCGTTTGTGCCGTGGCTCAGGCTGCAGCCTGCGCCGTTCTCTGACCCCTGCAGCCTGACAGGCAGCTCTGATAAACTCATATCACGCATGACAGGGAAACCGAAGACCTGGCCTAATTAGCAGGCGGGACGAGAAAAGATGGAGAGAAGATTGAAAATCAAAACGAGGAAGACTTTATTAACAGAGCTGGTGACCCCTGTTTATTTATTCATGGCATTACTAAAGAGGACTTTGGAACAGAGTGCCCTGCCAAGTTCCCAAACAACCATGTTGTGCCTGTTTTGCTCCTGATTGGTTGCTAAGCATCACAAACTACCTCTCTTTTTCTTTCCCTCTCTCCTTCTCTGCCTCACATACAAACACATCCACGCACTTGACACCTTCCTCAGTAGACTTACCTGTCCAGGTATTCCAGTAATCCAGGCCAAGCCTTGTCAGGTGGAAGAAAGTCTATCCCAGGGCGGAGACAGGGGGGAGGAGGACGAGGAGGAGGTGGTGGTGGTGGTGGTGGTGGTGGAGGCAGTTGCAGTAAGTCTAGCCGGTGGTGGGGTGGAGGAGGGAGGGAGAGGACCTGAGACAGGGGGCAGGTAAAGGGGATCGTGTTCAGGCTCCTGGGGACAGGAGGCTTGGCGTGGCACCGCACTGCCCACCCAACATCAACACTCTCAGGTTCCCTGGCTCAGATGGGCCAGATAATCACCCTCTCTCCACAGGGACCATCTGGAGGCAGGGAGGCGGGGTGAAGGCCATATTTTATTTCCATAAAACATAAATTCACTCATCTGCTGGTGAGATGACAAAAAAAAACCACATCTTCTTTTATCTTTTTTTTTCTTTTTTTTTATACTACCTGACAGCTGATTCCCACAAAACATCCACACAGGAGCACAACATGTAACGCCCGGTCCGCAGAAAACATCACACACACGTGTTCTCGCTCACAGCAGTGTTCCCTCTCATCTCTGAGTGTCTCCGGTTTGATTGACGCTCCTATCCCTGTAGAGATCAGAGGACAGCCACTGTGATTATCATCTCACCGTGGTAACCGAGACACCCCTAATCCCATAATAATCCTTCGCAGTCAGTCAACACAGGAGTGTCCTGACCTCCTGCAAGGAAAATACAAGAACACAAATACAAGTGCACAGACACACACACACACACACACACACACACACACATCTATATGAATAATCTTTTGTTAACACATTTTTTAAAGAAAACAAATACTACACAAACACAAAACTACACACAAAACACAATTTTGTCATGTATCCAGTACAGCCATTTAACTCTATAGCTGCCAAAACACCACACTAGTACTTTTGCCTCATACTTTTCTGACAAATGCAAACCGCTCACTTCCAAACATTCGGGGGAAACACCTCCATTTTTTTTTAACCAGTTCTGTAACAGACACTTGCCTGCTGCCTCTCATTTATGTTGACAACGTCTGCTGTTCTTTTCTTAACTGTAAGGTTTGAAAACGTGTCCGAGATACTGTCGCGCAGTTGGAACATAGGAGCCACACACCTGCTAATGTCTGTACACTCTCGCAGGTAAAAAAGAAACACGTACATTTATACATTTACATTTCACATGTTACTGATATTATTAAACTTCCTGTTAAATTGGACTTCACACCTGGGGGGAAAAAGTTAGAGTTAACCTATAAATAAGACAATAATCTCCAGACAAAATACAAAAATACAGAAATAAGCAAGGTAAATATTGGGACAGCATTTCCCATTAGCAGATATAAAACTTCCTTGAACAGTGGTCTAAAAGCTTCTAAGAAACTCAGGTTGTTTACATGCCGTTGAGAGCTTGTAAGGCTGTGAGGCTGTAACACCATCAGCCTTGTTGGTGCGTTCAGCCGGCCCACCTGGAATTCACTAGCTGCTGTCTCCGAACACTCGCTCCTCTCTCTGCTCGCTCCTCATGGTGGTTTTAAAGTTCTATCGGGAGCCTGAAACTGCAGCTCTGGAGCAACTCTACTCTTAAAGAACATGTCAGCAAGTTTGTCTCACCTTGTTATGTAGAACTACTGCACTTCAGAGGGGCAGTGGTGAGGGGGAGAGTGTAACGAAGCACTAACTTAAAAGTCTTCAGAGATTTTGATCTGCAGTTATAGGTAAACTGTTACTGTTGGATGAATGCTTTTGACTGACTATTTCTTGTGTCTTAAACACCATAAGAGCCTGTTCTCTTAAATATACATTATATAACTTTAAGATGCTTGTAATGAACAATGTTTCTCAAGTCATGTCTTTTGAAATATGATCAGTTTACTGTAGTGTTTCAGTTTTACTACTACATATTACTGATGACAAGATGCTTTGAGCTATTTAATATTACTCCTTGTAGTGATGGCATATTCTAATCCTGTGTTTTCAGTTTTAACAACAGGGCTACCTTCTTTGGTATATATTTGGATTGTGCCTTATGCTAATTCTACCTTAATTCTGCAAATAAAATTAGATTTTTGTGAGGTATACTTTGGATTTTTTTATTATAAAATACAGTAGTACAGTGATCCTTTTCTCAGTGGAGCCAGAGTAACTGACTTATATTGTCTCACAGGTATAATGAAGACCTAAAATCTATGACAAATATAATTGTATTAAACCTCAACGTAAAAGCTTCACACCTACAGTATGTTACATTACCACTACAGATGCATGTGTTTCCTTGTTGTTATTTATAGATGTGCGTGACATTGGCTGTGTTAAGAGGGTAAGGAGCCCTTGTATGTATGGGGTCCACATTTCCGTGCTACGCCACTGCTGAATTTAAATGCATAGAAACCATTCAGGAAATATGTGACAGATGTCTCATAATTAGAATGCTCTGTTTGTGAGGTAGTAACGTTTCTAAAAAGCTGTAAATCCACTAAGACTGCTTTCTTTGCCTTAGCAGTTGTAAGCTAATGTACAGTGTCCCCATGAGTTCTAGTTTCCCTCACTCAGATCAAATGGTCAGTGATTTAGAGTCAGACTTCAGCCATTTAAAATATTATTATTAAAAGAATCTTTTAGAGTAAAGAAAAGAACAGTGTGGCAGCACTAAATATATGCAATTATACACAAAAGAGCCACTTCTTTTTCACTGGACACTGAAGACATTTACTACCCATATGCATCAGAACCACTGACGCATTTAGGTAATAGGTTAATATTCATATGAGAAAATTTAAAAAACCATGTTAATGCCATTTAAATTTGTTTTCTGGTTTGGTATTTTTTTAAGTTGGCCAGCAGGCAGGTTTCTGCATCTAAATCTGCGTTCGTTGTAATATAAAGGCAAGTGGGAAAGTCACAGAGGGTTTCATGTCCATACTAAGGGAACAGGTTGGTCAAATCATGTATGAGCACAGCGTTCTCGCTTTTCTTTTTCTTCTTTTAATGACACGTTTTGCCCTCCGACCTGAGTTCATTTATTCTCTCTGTGCATTCCCAGTGCACGTGCAATGCTCTGTGAGGCAGTTTGAGTCTGTCACCGTGAAGTAACCACAGCCTTTCTGAAGAAGTGGAGTGATGTCTGGTTCGCTCCCATGAAGCCCTAACTGCAGCGAGATGTTGCTCAGCGGGGGGTCTGGGAGTCAATGGATGTCACTGTTTAACAAGCTGTTTCAGCACTCTTCTATAGACAAGAAAAACTGGAGACAGGACAAAGAAAGACCCTGCAAGTCTGTGTGTGTGTGTGTGTGTGTGTGTGTGGATATGGTAATAACACACGACTATGGTGTGTAAGTTGAGGGGGCACACACCCTATGCAAACGCTCTGGGGGTCCAAATGGGGGATTATTTCACCTCCTAGGAAGAAATCGGTTGCCCTGCTACAAATGTTCTCTTTTTTGGTGGCAAAGTGTGCCACAGTGGCACTCTTGAGATCCAGATATACAAAAGATCCTGTGATTACTTATGCCAATTTGGATTTTATTACAATACTTGAGAATTTGATATTCATGCTGTTCTTTTATTCCTTCCACTCGTGGGATTTTGAGGTGGCTAAATTATCATAAAGTTTTCTAATATTGTATAATTTCCCGTGAGTACATGGTAAACACAGAGAGGAAACTCTCAGAATGGTGGCTTGATACTCAAGATAGATTCCTCTTATAGGCTACAATAGATTGCTATACGTTATTACACATCACACACACACACACACACACAGAGTGACATACAGCACTAAAGCTGAGTAACGCCATAATTATACTGGATATTATCTCCAGTGTTCACAAATAAGTAGGGTGAGCACTCGCAAATCATCTTCTCGTATTCGTCCTCTTATTAAATAAATAACAGCCACTTACACACACAAACGTTTTCTGATTCTGCCCTGCTGTGCACGTGGTATCAGTGTTTGGATTGACCCCAGCTCTGCTCCTCAATAGTCAGTGAGGTCCATCATTTCTCAACACACATTATTCAAAAAGTCAAAGTAATTTATCTTCTACAGTGTTGCCATCCACGAGTTTAATTTACTGTAATTTTGAATTTGGTCTTCACCTCAACATTTGGCAGACACGCTCTGTTGACTAAGGTGATCGAATTTTTATTTATTAATTTCTATTACAATTAATTTAATCTGATGTTTTTTTTATTCACTGAAAGCTTCTAAATCTGTCAGAAACACTGTCAAAGCTTACAGAGTCAAAGCATGAAGGTAAACATGACTGGTAGTAGTATGTAAAGTCAGTCGTTTGCCTGTGTGAAATGAAACTGCGTGTCATGCCTGGGATCTTAAATAATTCAGAGATTATGTCTGCAGTGGCTTTTATTTTTACACAGAGTGTAAAAAATGACCAACAGGTGGCACCACAATGGCTAAAGTGGGAGGGTTTCAAACTCAATGACTAAAGTAATAATAATTTACTTACCAGAGCAAATGGACATGATTATTTTTTGCTGTGAAACCATTTACCTGAATCATTTTGAGCATTTAGAGACTTATTAATGAAATAGAAGAACCCTAATCCTCCACTACAAACACATAAACACACAGATAAGAGTCCACGTGACAAGTAAAATATTACATATCAGATTTTCTGCAAAACAAACTTCACCCTTTAAGAAAACCATGTGTGGACCAGTTACTGTGCTTTAACAGCAAGTTAGAGCCTAAAGCTACAAATCCTGTTGTAGATTGTCCATGCTCGGGCTATAAATGCTATTGCAAACGTCTGCAACTAAATTATAATGAAAAACGTTCTCAAATGAACATCCCCTTTAACACAATGGACAGTTACATATTCTCGTCTCACCTTCATACCATGAAACATGCTGCTAAAGATTTACGGATTTTTTAATTATGTTTGACAGTTCAAATTCTGTCGAAAACTACATCTGATATTGACATTTTTATGTATCAAGGACAGTTTTCACTGATGTTTGTTGGACCTGAATTGACAACCTTTAATCATGTTCCCTCCATGAATGGATAGCATAGGCCTCTAATGTGTTCAGCTGTTCCTTTATCCGCCACGTTTTCTGTCAGATACAGAAATATCTTCACAATTTGTTCTAACTAGACTATTCTAATGGTATTTTTAGTAAAGAAAAAAGTGAGAAGAAGTAGAAATGTTACTTCAGCAGTCTTAGATATCAAATTACAAGATATCCCGTACATCTCATTGTTTCATTACACACATCGATGCATCGTAATGTGAACTGACTTGACAGAGCAAATAAGAGTCTGTGGGCAACTACTGTCCCTCTCACAGTAATCTAAAGGTAGATAGAGGCCGGTCAAAAGTATTCAAGTGAATAGGAAAGTGTGTCCAAAGTTTTGACTGGTACTGTATATTCAGTTCTGTGCAAAAAAATAAACATTAGTAAACCGTCAAGTAGGTGAAGAAAAAAAAATAAAGT
Source organism: Nannoperca obscura (assembly GCA_036024295.1). Lineage (NCBI taxonomy): Eukaryota > Metazoa > Chordata > Actinopteri > Centrarchiformes > Percichthyidae > Nannoperca > Nannoperca obscura. The sequence continues at coordinate 21,568 of JAVQJL010085149.1, forward strand.
TTCTTTCCTGATATATCCTATTGAATTTGTTCCGTATGCAGCTTATTACTAAATTCAGTCAACCAGGATTTAAACTGAAGGGTTCATTTGCAAAGACAAAGATTTCCTAAATCATGTTTTATTGTGTGTGTGTGTGTGTGTGTGTGTGTGCACTCTGGGAATTATCAGTCAACCTGGTGTTGGTTTATTCGTTTTAAGAATGGCTTTTATCTGTTTTTGAACATATGAACTCTTTACTGGAATTCATTTCTTAGCCATACCGTAATCCTGAATCGCCCAGTGTCCTCTAAAGGGCAGAGCGCTGCGTAGATGAGTGCGCAATAAAACATCTCATCAATATGTGTCAGAATGTGCCACCTGCTACGCTCAACCGTAATACTACAGGCCATTTATTTTGGGATGGTACACACACACTCAAACATATTTTCAGAATGACCAGACGTGGCCTGAAATCCAACATCCAGTACTATATTTGTTCCTCTTCTGTTCTGAGCGAAACAAAAACAGTCCGCATGACACGCGTGCATTTTCTTTACATTAACAGATCATCAAATGCTCAGTATCACCTTGTCTCGCTCCCCTCTCCTCTCTCTTTCTGTGCCTCAGGTACACACACAGACGTACAGAGACGTACTTTGGTGAAAACAGTGCACAAGCTCGCTAACACCACAGGGTAGCACATTTTTACGGCTGGTCTCAGTGGTGTAACTACAGTACACATCCATCTCTTCGGCATTAGCGTGATAGATGTATTTTTCATGCTGCCATTAGGACTGAAGCAGTATGCTGTGCAAGGCTTGTGTATGCTAATGTGCCCTCTCACACCTGCAGTTTCCAATTACCCCTGAGGAATGGAGCCAAGACTCGGTTTGCAGCCACCAGCAATAATATGAGTAATGGCGAAATTGCACAAGTCCTTTGTAGAAAATTGGAAAAAAATAAGAAATCATTCAAGAGGGGGTTGGAGAGGCCATGGAAGAAGAAAAGGAAAGAGAGGTGAAGGCAGGGAGAGAAAGAGGAAGTGCGAGGAAGAGAGCGATGCAGGGGTTCCACTGTTTTGCCTTGACATTTTTGTCACCACACTTCTGCCGTATATTGATTTCACCTCTTTGAATAACATTTACTGCAGTCTAGCTCAGAAGCTATCAACTTTGGCGTTTGATGCTTTCCTCAGATCAGAATTCTAGCACAGTCTGAGATAAACAGAGAGATGTGAGATGAAACAGAAATGCCCAGCGGCTTCCACTTAGATACATCCATCTTGCTTTCCTCAGCTCCTTCATCGCCTGTGCTCGGGGTTCGTAACTGATTTTGTTTTCTCTTTCTTGTTCCCTGTCGGCTACAAGCAAAAACGAGCCAACTACGTTTTCCCTTTCTTCTGCTCTCTCTGCTCCACGTAGACAGAGCCAACTATGCTGATTAGATATTTGTTATGACCACGAGAGAGAGAGAGAGAGAGAGAGAGAGAGAGATGAGACTTGATAGGCCTATTTTCTGGTTATTGCGTTGCTGATAGTGTGTGTGTGTGTGTGTGTGTGTGTGTGTGTGTGTCTGTGTGTGTTTGTGTCTGTGTGTAAGACAAGGAGGTATTAGGGGTCCTCATGGCTGCAGGCCTTGATAACAGGGGGCGGAAAATCAATCACCTCCTTTGACAACCATGTGGGTAGTCCCGCCCCTTTATTTCTCCTCTCCTCCCTCCTGTTTCTCTCTGTTTCTTGTCAACCTCTGTCTGTCACTTAATAGGGTGATGAACGGGCATGCAGGAAACCACAGATACAAGCACACACACACACACACACACACATATATACCCAGGCACGAGGCACCTGGTGAAAGCCCTGGCAGGATTAGTGAGTTGTATGAGTTGGTTACGGTGAGGAACACATGTTCAGGTCACTGTCTCTCTGACTGCACTGTGTTATTGCTCCAAACACTGTTCTTCTTATTATACTCCCCTCTTTGCTTTGCTTTTCACTCCCTTTCTATCCACAATCCCCCTCTCTTTTTCTCTCCCTCTCTGCACATGTGTGTGTGTGTGTGTGTGTGTGTGTGTGTGTGTGTGTGTGTGTGCGTGCACAGGCTGAATATGTTTAAGGGGTGAGGAGGGGGGCATCAAATCCGTAGAGAGGACTTGGCAGTTGCTCTTCTCCCTCTCGCTTCATTGCTTCGGTCCTCCCCAAATCCTATTTCACGGTACCAAGCATCCGCTCCCTGGGATCTCCACAGCTCCCATCTCCAGACGCAGGTTTAAGCCCCTCTCTTGGCACCCGGACTGGGCATGGAGAGAGAAGGCATGTGACGCACATCAGCACCGCCAGAGACACAAAACACACCTATTATCTTTGCTCAGAGAGGGACCGGGCGTCCTGCGGTTCTTACTCACACAATCTTAGTCTCACAAGCAGTTTTAGCTGCATTCAGTAACCTGAGACACGAGTCGAGGGGTCACACGTACACCTGTATGCTGGTTCACTCAAATGCACATTCACTCATTCATCGACTGAGTCACTCAAGCAATCACCCGCACACCAAACACACTCAAAAACTCGTTCAGTCAAGAAACAATAAATTTGTTTGTTGAAGCTTTATAAATTAATAAACAGTAGACTAAACACTATATCCCTAATTGTCACCTTCTGTAAATGTGTCCTCCCATGATACAGGGTAAACTCGTGCTTTAACGGTACTCCAATTCGACTAATCAAAGCAATTAATTAGCTGCCCAATTACCGGAACCTACACCAACAAGGCCAGGGAGGAGATGTGAGCAAGTCGCATTTATGAGGCAACTCGTGTGTTTTTGTGTAACGGCCACTAGATGGCGCCAAATACCTGAGTTTACATTTCTGTTGCACCTGAACAGTCATAAAGTCAGTCCTTTTTTTCTCCTAAAAAATACAATAATACACCATTGCCCTCAGTTGACCTTATCACAGATCAACTGAGGGCAATAGTGTATTTTTTACCTTCACCTTTATTTACCTTTCCAATCACTTTCAGAGCTCTTTTGACAACTAGACACTTGTAGAAATCTCCCCCATGAAAGCAACATCAGACAAACTGAACAGGGACTCTTGGGATACAGAAAACACCAATAAAGTTTAAGACTTACAAACCTAAAGACTATAACAGGAGCCAATGATTTAGAATTTACTAAAAATACTTTAAAATACTTTAAAAATGTCTGTTTTACTTTAAAACTCTCACAAGAATTAAGTAGAGGTGTTAGGAAACAACACATAATAAACCAACTACTTTATAATATACTACTATATAACTACTTAATATCTCCTTCATCTTTGTCTTTTACCCCTGTCATCCTTATCTAGGGGGTCATGCAGCAGCCATCAGTCACCACAAACTCGTATAACGTGGCACATTTGTCAGGATTCATTCATTCAAACATTTTAGTTTGTAATTTGGTTTGTGTCTAAACATAGTGGGAATATCCAGTGAGTTATATACAAATATCCCGCCCAATTTGTGCACCATACAACTAATGTATGGCTGATTTGCACTAATATTAAAAATGCAACTTTCCAATGTGCTGATAGACATTCATTTTGTTTACAAGTCAGGCCCCGAAACGAAGTTCTGTCAATATAACTGAACAACTAAACTCTAATGATTATAGTCAACTCTTTGTAGTGGAAGTCTTTTATACTTGATGAGTGTTAAATAATCATCCAGGATATTGTTGTCAATGTAATCACTGCTTTTGGATTTGGAGAATATCTATTGATCCCATGCCTTGCAGCAATAGCAGCAGATAAATGCAGTTCTTCCTCACAAACCTCATCCCACAGGTTTGTGAGGACCCCCGTATTGTTAATTTTCCACAGCCAGTGAGGCGATACAGGGATAATTCACATCTACAGCATAATAGGATCCACTGTTTGTGCTGACAGTAGTACAGAGTCAGCTGCTCGCACTGCAACAAGAGCTGTGATGATTAAACTAAACAGGAGAAAATTGTAATAAAAACCTGTTCGCCGCTGAAAAGACATCACTGGACAGCAGTTTAAGGTTTCAACTAATAAACAACATGTCAGCATAGTTGTCTTAAGTTCAACTATTACAACTATGTCTAAGTTCAACCAATTTCTTTCTTTCTTTTTGTTTTTACAATATTACACCAAGTAAAAACTATGTGTTTGCACTTTAACCGTTTCACTGTTTGCGTAACATATATGAACTGTGTGTAATGCACATAGTAGACTGTATAGGGGCCTCAGGCAACCAATTTGTTGTTGACCCCCCACCTGCTGTCCTACGTGCATTATGTTTGTACCCAAGCTCTCAGTGTAAACAGCATTCACAGCAGACTTTACACTGAACCTTCATGTTGGAATAACACGACCTGGCACCATCTTCTGTGTGACACATTAAAAGCATATGCCCCCTGTGAGAACTATATAAACTAACATAATAAAGACTTTAAACTAGCCTTTGAAACAGGGACCCTCAAGAAGACAGAGCCACAAGATCAGCTAATAATACAGGGCCCGCCTTTGTTGTTATTTAACTTTACTTGTGCTAAATTTCCTAACAAACTTGCACCAAAACCAACTGACATTCAGTAAAACTGTCTTGTCTTCACATGTCTAAAAAAGAAAAAAAGCATAGTAGAAGTTTAGGCTTTACTGCACCAACAATGAGCACTTAAACCTGACATGACAACAACTAAAGATTATAGTACTGTAGAATGTAAACATGCCTAATTTTCTATATTCCACTATAATCAGCAGTCATGAGCGTGCAACACTGTCTGTAGAGAATGTAAGCAGCTAAATCTATCTATCCATATCTGTAATTTCACATGTCTTGATTACTAGCTTTATCTTGTCTTATTAATGTGGAAACAAATGGAAACACTGCGTCCAGATATGCAGATTGCAGATTCTTCCCACACAGAACTGATGGCAACATGAGGAAAGTGCTTGTATGTATATCTCTCCCTCGCCCACACAGAAGACAGAAGGAAGGAATGAACAATGACCCAGTTCCCCCACTCGCATGGAACAGTAATAGTCAGTCAGTTATGTGATAATTGCAGCAACAGCAGTGGAAACATCAACCTATGCTTCAAACTGGGGAGCAAATCTTGGCCCAGTTCATTTGGAAATCATGGCCAGCTGCTCCCAGAAGAAGAAAATTCAGATACAATCAGATTTGCTGATTTGCAGTGTGTGATCAAATTGTTTTCCAATTTAGACCCAGACAGTGAGAAATAGGTACAGACTGGAGGTTAATTTCCAAGATCCGGTGGTCGCTGTGAGTGCAAAGACGTGAAAAAGTTGTTTTACCAGCAAGATATTTAAGATGCATTTATTCCAAAAAGTCAGCTTTTCGTGTAGCCTTATTATAGCGCTCTTTGTAGTATTTTTATATCTGCTGTGGTGGCACTTCATAAGCTATCCTAAATTTCTCGTTACTGTTGTGCTTTTTGTAGATGTGATGTATAAGTAAAAAGGGAATAAGGGGCCCTTATTTCTGCGCAACACGACAATGGCATAAAACACAACATGCATATAATTGTGACAGTCCATAAACAAAGAGCCTGTTGTAATCTGTCCACCGAGGCAGACTCATCATTAGACACTAAGTGCCCTGTGGTCTTGAGGGAGGTAAACAGCAGAGTCAAGCATTAGTAGGTCAGAGCTGAAAGGGTTGGATCCCGGTGCATTATTAATAGTGTACGTGCTAATTGAAAGTCATAACTCCACAAATGAAATGTCTGGGGCAGGCGTCGCGCCCTGCAGCCTGTGGATCCCCCTAGATGGAGACGCAGCTAATTTTAGATTTTCTCTTTGCTCATGAATGCAGTTGGGTTTGGGAAGGTTTGTGGAAGGTACATTGTGTGACAACAAGGCCAACAATGGCAGGATTGCTGTTGTGTGGCTGCAGTAAACATGAGCTCTGTTACGTAACATAGACAGTCAGCTTTGACTTCTGTGTTTGCTGAATCTGTTGCTTACGCAGACCTATTATTTGGCATCTTTCAACACACACAAACACGTTTTCAACTGATATTTTCTTCTATTGTTGGTAATATGATGTTAACAAATTCACCTGGACTCCTGCATCTTTGCTCTCTTAACATCCAGGATCTTAACAGGAGTTTTTTGTGTCATCGTTGACATTTTGTCTTTATGTGTGATACCCTCCTTCTCATAATGTCAAATAATGTAGCTAAACAGAACACCTGATCAGTATGCATAAGCAGCATGTATTAAAAAGTGTGGCATCCAATTATTAACCTCTTATCAACACTTACAACTGCAGACTTGATGAGCCTTTGCTTTATTAATGACTTATTAACATTTAAAACAACAGATGCGATGGCTTATTAAAAAGTGAGAGAGTCATGAGAATGTATTGATTTAGTATAACTGCATTATTACAGGATAGGAAGGATAAACACCAGCAGAGGGGATATTTCAGAACCTGGCAACCCAAAATGTGTTCTTATTAATGGCTTATAAGTGAACTATAAAGCATTTCTTAATAATGAATTAACCATTAATAAAGACATGAGTAAGTAGGCTGTAAAGAGTAAGGGTTGTAAGAACATTTCAAGACAGAAAGGTTACAACAAGCTCACAGCTGAGCACAGATACATGTATTTTATAACGATCACCGTGCGATTGTGGGCAGGTGTTATGGAAACAGGGGCATTAAGGGCATGTGAAATGCCTCTGCCTATATATACTCAGAGGTTAGATATGCTAATAATATAATAATTACGTCAAACAGTGAGACCTGCAATACATTGGACAGAGTAACATTTACTCAAGTATTTAAGTGCAATTCTGAGGTACTGTTACTTTACTTGAGTATTTTAATTATGTGCTGCTACATTTAAGAGGGACATAATGTGCTTTCTACCCCACTACATTTACCTGGCAGCTATAGATACTTGTTATTTTTCAGTTTGAGATTTAAAAAACCTATAATCAGCATGTAAAATATGATGCATTGTGACATAGCCAATTAAACTACCACCAGAAGTATATAAAATAGCCAGAATCACCTCCACCTCTGCCAGCCACATCATTAAAACACTGCTTAGTTCATGTCAGTCGCCTAATATCTGAGCAAGAATGTTGCTAAGGCTGTTGAAGTAGTGGATACTTTAACTTTACATTAAGTAAATGAGGCTGATAATACATCTGGGCTTTTAACAACAATATTAATGCAGGTATTTTGCTTGGATTTAGTGTATTTTAGCTACACTGACTGGTATTGTGTACTTTTGTGTAAAGTATCTGAATATTTTTTTGTTTATTCAGCATCCTGCGCGTGGATGTGGTTATTTCTTACAGTGCAGTATTCAGATACGCTCTACTCCACGGAGAGGTGGAGAGGGGGGGTCAGTGCGCACGCGCAGCGTACTCATCTGAAGGGTGAGCGCTTTGGACGGTCTCGAGTTCACCGCGACGTCGAGGGCCGACCGCTGTTACGCAGCGCGGGACGCGGACAACCGCCACGAGCGAGACCGTCTCCTGCGAGAATCAAACACCCCAGCAGGCGAGGAGGAAACCGGGGAGGCTCTGCGGAGGGTTCGGAGGTTTCTCTCCTGAAATGTAGCCAGCAGCAGCGGCGGCAGCGGCGGCGGGAGTGCGGGGTGTGTTGTAATCGCTCGGTCGCTGCATGGCTCTTGCCGGGGATGCCATGAAAATCAGGACAGCCGACTGAGACCGAGACCGCTGCTCTTCGCTATCACAGACACGGCGGCGGCGGTGGCGGCGACGGCGGGGGAGGAGGAGAGCGATGGATCCCGGTGGGAAGATCCACGCTAGGTAGCGGTTCGCGAAGATCCAAGGAGAGCCGAACGTCTCTGTTGCTCGGTTAAGTCGCCGCCGGAGCTGTCTGAAGGATGGATTTCAGCCTGCTCCGGAATATCATCAGCAGATACGTAAGCCCCCCCCCCCCCCCATCTGTCAACACTGTCACAACTGTGGCTCCGTGTCTGCAAGTGCAACAATATATAGGCTATAATGCATGTTAGATATTTCACTTGTAGCTGTGTTTTTACATCTACCTTACAGTGTGTGTGTGGGGAATTAAAACACGAGGCGTGGACGCTCAGGGTGGTGAACACTTTGCTCATCTGCAGTGATAAACATTTCACTCGAGCTGCTTTGGCAGGCCTTGGCTGTGGGGCTCCACAATGTGTTTTTTTTTTGTGGAGCTGAATGGGGAATGTGCCAGTGTGGCTACAGATGCTGTGGTGGCCGGTGGATGTGTAGAATAGAAATGAACTTGGCTGGCCCAGTTATGTTGCTTTAGTGAGTTACAACGTGCCTGCACACTGAACTATCTCATGGCTTCCAGCTGCCCCCGGTCTGCAGAGGAATTAAATCCCAATCACAGACTTGAGAGGCCTTGTAGGGACACACTCTGCAGCACCGGGGTTTGTGAGTTTATTAACGCTGACTTGTACTCACTTCCAGCCAGGTGGAGTGATAAGTTGTGCGGGTGAAACTGGAGGGGCTTGAAAGAAGTGGTCACTCTCGTTAGAACAGTGAGAGAGAGTCCAGCAGGGCCTCGTCATTAGCTGTAATCAATGATGTGTCTGTGAGCAGGAAATGTCCACATATTAACAAAGCAGATGATGGTGAGCTGTAACCACGTTACTGGTCGGTCTGCTCGGAACAGTCCGGGGCCATCAGCAGTCTCTGATGATAAGCCATAACAGGAAGCAGCTGGCCGGTGGTTGGCTGAAAAAAAAAAAAAAGATCTAATAGGAAGCAACTCTGACAGGTCTTGTGATGTTCATCAGACTGTGCACCTCTGGAGTATCGTCACATCTGCCATACACAGTCTGCAACCTTTTCACCTGACCTCAGGTGCAGTGAAGATAACTATCAGTATGAGTGTGTGTTTGTGGTTCGTCAGGCTCGTACCAGTGTGTGTGTGTGTGTGTGTGTGTGTGTGCGCGTGTGCGTGCAGCAGCCGGGTGACAGTGTGTAGGGAACTTGACGGATGCTCCAGCAGCAGTAGTATCAGGGGAAATCAGAGCCACGAGTGAGTCGGAGAGGAGGAGGAGGAGGAGGAGGAGGAGGAGGAGGAGATTTGGGGACGGGGTCAGTGAACACGCCCCTCATCTCTCACCCTCTTCCCTTTGCATCCTCGCTCTGCAACATGATGAAGTAGACAAGGAATTAATCATTAATTCAATTATCCAGATCTTGATTTTGAATTGGAGGGACGGTTGATGTATATCTTGTCCTCCATTACTTGTGTATCACCCTCTTTTAACCCTGCCATATTCTGAACAGCTGCTCCCTTAATGAGGCTACACAGAAGAACAAACATTACATCATGCAAGGTGATTAAGATGCGATAAGCAAGTCGTCCGAGCCTTTTCTCTGGACAGGGAGAGCAGTAAACTCTCCCATCAAGGTCACTGCCCAAATGTGGCCAGCCTCGCATACTTTCATCATTTTGCTATTAAAGAAAAAGCTGAATAAGTAAAGCTTCTCCAGCCGTGAAAGAATGTGCTTTTGATTTAGTCCACTTTACTCCACTGGGCAACTTTATGAGCCTTTCACTTCATATCTCGTTCCCTTATTGTCACCCTGCTATTGATTTGTGACTTGTCCTTGATGTATTTCTGTGCGTGGGAAATTACTGTGTTTCAGTTATGTCGTACCGGCCAGGCCAACTCTGCTGTGCTTGATTTTGGTTTGGTTTATTGATGGCATTGTAATACATTTTCTAAAATATCCCCATATTAGACTTTGTTGGAGATAAAATGTCCAGGGCTTATTTCCACTGTAGTGCGTGGTGTTTCACAGTCCAGCCACCACTGTGAAGACGGAGACAGGCAATCCACGTTTAACATTAAAAAAAAGAACTTAAAACATACAAAATTCCATCATATGAACTATCCACACATTTTTGTAAGGAAGCAGACAAGTGTAAAAGTATCTTAGACATCCAAAAAAGAATGGTTGTATGATATAGTTCATTGCTCTGCTAGGAACTCTGTAAGAACAAGAATTTTGTTTATTTTTTGAAATAATTTCCTGATTCTTTAACCTTCATCTTGACCGTTGGTGCATCAGCTGTCACTGTGAAGGCAGTGTACATTGTTTTGCTTGATTCACTTTATTAGCAACTGTAGACGGGTATTAAGGTCTTTCCAGCACTGGACTTTTATAATGAGAGGGAAATGTAATTTCTCTGAAGGCAGTGCATTCTGTCCTGCTTGAGAAATATTGCTGGAAAATTCAGCCTGTGCAGTACAGTAAATATTTTTTGTAAAGAAAAATATGGTGTCATGGTGTTTTGCAGTGTGTGAAGTTTAAATAGGGTGTTTTGTTGCATAATAACCTAAATCTGTTTAAATCTTTTCACTCCGCTGGCATAAAAGAATGAGTAAGCCTACATGCAATAAGATATACAGTATAATAGTGTGATATAATAGAGTGTGTGTGTGTGTGTGTGTGTGTGTGTGTGTGTGTGTGTGTGTGTGTGCACTCTTGTTCTGGTATCTCAGCAGACCCTGGGCCAGGACATGACAGGAAGAGATTGTATTAATAATGAGATTTATCTGTAAAATGACCCGCTGTGGCTTGAGTAGATCCTGTGTATATGGATGTGTGTGTGTGTGTGTGTGTGTGTGTGTGTTCACCTGTTGGGTCAGTGCATGTGTTTTATGTGTCCGCTGTCTCCATTCCCTTGTCTTCGGTGCCTTTTTGTCGCCTGGTAATAATAATAGCAATGGCGCAAAGCGTGACAAATGCATGAGGTCATGATCTGGGTAATGCTGGTATGTGTGAGTGGGGGTCATATTAAAGATACATGATACCGTTTATAGGAGCTTGAATATGTTTGTAAAGCTTTATATATAAAGTTATAAACCTTTCTACTTTTCACTTTAGCAAAACAGCCTCTTGTGATAACATTTTGATTTATATCAGCTCTCCTGTCCTCAGCTTGATTTACCCTTGTCCCCCTCCATCCCCGCCCTCCTTTTCATCTTATCTATGAACCTATGATGTTATTCTTGCGGAGACCTCTCACAAATCTCAGCAGATAAAAGAGGAAGGCCTCCCTTTGATCAAAATGGTGCCAGCAGGTCCCGGAGTGGTGAAGGGCTTAGGAAATGTCTCTAGCAACTTTACAGCTCCCAGAGTCCTCTGGCTGGTGTTGAAAGGCAGAACACAACCTGCTAGATTACTGTTTGCCACATTAGCTCTCACTGCTACAAACGGTTAAGGGCAGTCTATTCCCGTCTGCTGCCCCCCACCCCCTAGAGATGGGGCCCTGGCGGAGAGATAGAGGTTCTAGGTGACAAAACACACAGGATTTGTGTTTGGGCAGAGTTTTGCCCGCCGGCCTGTGTGCATATCAAAGAAAACAGCCATGCATCGGCGTGCTGGCTCCTGAGACTTATTTTGTCTCCCACAGCACGCCCCGGAGACAGATTTCATAATAAGGTGCAGTTTCCAGCCTGTATTAGGATGTCGTCAATGTTAAATGCAGACAAAAATGAGAAAGAGGGGTTTTTGTAGGCTTCAGATTACGGTGGCGGGAGAAAAGGAGAGAAGAGAGGAAGGGGAGACGAGAAGTAGCACAGCTGGATTAAAGACTTATGTAACAGTTGGATCACAGCAAGTCAAGTGGGAGAGGAAGCTGGGGCAACAACAGAATACAAATTTAAACAACTCCATAAGTATTCTTTGATATTGTCGCAGGTATGTCGCTATTTGCGTCATCAGTAACAGTGGTTGAGACAGTATGTGCAGGCTGAAGGTCACACCAAAATACTGCATACATCTGTGTTTTCTGTCTGCACCTATGTAGCAGTTTCCCCCAAAATATTTTGGGCTAATAAATGATTATAACAGCGGATGGCACACTTCCTTTCCCTGTGAGCTACGTTCCGTCTGCTTATTTCATTACTTTCTTCCTCGCTGCTCAGCTGCGTTTGATGTCTCCTCTTTCATACTGCTTTGTTCTAAAAAAAGAATTGTTCACAGAACTGTCTAAGAAGTCCTAGTTGAACCAAATATAAGCACGGAGTAGATCTTGAGGATATTGTCTGGAAGAGTAATACGAACACATTTTTCTTAAAGACTTATAATCTCTCAGCATTAAATTACTGATAAAAACCTACACGTTTGATCTTCGGACCTTCAGATCTTCTGTGTCGTCCTGTTTTTTTACTTTATGAACTTGCAGACATAGCATAGCGGTCTGTTGCTGCATGCTTAGTTGCTATGGTGATTAATGGCAAATGAGTAGCAGTGGCGTGTATGTTGAACAGGTAGCCTCCTTCCTTTTTCAGCCGATCAAGGTCTCCAGGCTCCTTTTATCTCTGCTCAATGCCACAACAAACTTCACAGCTTCTATTAATAAGAATATTCAAATAACTGAATATTCTTTTTCCCCTAAAGTTGCTCAGGAAACATTTCCTACTTTCTCTCATTTGAATGCAGTAAAGAAAAAAGCGAAACTTGGCTTGTGTGTGAAACCCTTCTTAAGTTCTTAGTAAATACTAGCTAGTTGCACACTAGCAACTTACTCAACTGAATTGCGCTAATCCAAGTTAAGAAATGTCTCAGCTAGTAAGGACTTTAGTTACATAACTGCCAAAAAGTTGCCATGTTGTCAAGTTTTAAGGTGGGACTAGTAATCTGTATTAAATGTAACTGCCAATTCTTTGGAAGTGTAGGTATTACTTTGTTTTATTGGTATATACATAGCTTACATAGAGAAATACGTGTTTAAGAGTTGGGAATATTTTAGCATGTTTAAAATCCGATTATGCTAACCAGACCAATGCTATTAAGCTAGTAATTTAGCCTGATGTTATTAGCATAATGTAATAATACATGTCATATACCATCTTTCATGTTAACATCATTATTATGTATAATTTGTGTCAGGCCAGATATGTCCACTATATTTCAGATGACTTATTTTACCCTCTTATCTAAACTAGTTATATATTAGTAAGCTAACATTAGCTTTGTCACTTAGCCCGGTTAGCTACAGAACAGCTGGCAGTCAGTGAGTATAGGGTGTGGGTCTTTGTGTGCTGAATATTTATTAACTGCTAATTTCTACCTAAGAAGTATCTTGTGTGAGTAAACGCTTATATCTCGACTAAGTTTGAACTTGAAATAGTGCTGCTACAACCAGCTCCAGGTCTCTAACTGTTTCAGAAACTTTCTCGCGTCCACTTTTTAAAATACTCTCAAGGAAAACATATTTTTCATAATTTTTATTTAATATTTTCCCTTAATATTGACTGTTAAATTGATATTATATGGGCTAAAATCTGCCACATCCTGCATATGGAAGTTGTGTAATCACATTTTGTATGTATCTATATCCTCTGTTCAGTTAGCATGAGCAGTTCATTAAGGAAGAGCTCAGTCAGAGGAATTTGATCTGTGCGTTAATGAGGGATACCTGCTCAACATGCTGTGTGTTTCTGCAGCGCAGCATGGCGCGACAGTGGAGGAGGGGTGAGACACGACCGTTTAATCAGGCCAGTTAATGGTGTATACCTTTTATTACACCTCTGTGGCAGAAAGGAGCTACATCATGGGGATAGCACATACAGGTCATGGCACTGCCAGGATCAGGGGTTGCTTTGTCACAATGAAAAGATTCACATTCATTGTCCTGAAAAGTGCTATGGCAGAAAGCCAGTAGAAAAGGCCAGAACTCGAGAGGGTGTCTTGTTTTTTCCAAGCAGCATTTTAAACCTTTAAAAATAGCAGACCTGTTTCTGTATGAACCGTTCAAAACCATCAGTTAGAAAACTGACTGAAAACATGAAAGGAGAAGTTGCAGTGGTGGGATGTCTGCCGTTATCAAATCCATCTTGTCATTGTTGATGATTGATGGTGATGTAAGACCAGCCTCTCTGCTAGGAGGCTGTTTCAATGTTGTTAAAAGACAAAGCCTCTATGTCCTGCAGCCGACCAGCCAGCTACTTTGTCTGACGGAGCAGCAGAGTGAAGAGGGAACAGTGGACCGGGGGTTGATGCGGATCAGTGAGGATTAATGATCAGATAACTACAAACCACAATGCAATCTCTCTGTGTCTTTCTCCATCCCTCTCCCAGTCACACTGTCAGAGTCTGACGCTCTGAGAGGAGATGGAGGGAACAAATAGAGAAAACAGAGCCGATAGAAAATATGACGGGACGAATGATGGAATCAGGAAGTTGTGGATTTAGGAAAATGTTTGAAAAGAAGTAGAAGTGAAACGTACTGGACTGTATTGACGGGGCTGGGTGATATGGTGGAAATCATGATACTGAAATTAACAAGGACCGGTTCCGAATGATTAATGGGTTTATCAGTGGTTTATAATTGGTCAGTCATTTTAGTCATTTAAAAATTTGGTTTTGGACTTTTTGATTGACGAATTAGAAATTTGACAGTGACGGCATTTTTGGAGATTTTATAGACTAAACTATTAATCAGTTAAAAAAACAACTGACAGATTAACCGATGACGAAAATAATTAATAAAGTTAGTTTTCAGCCCTAATAAGCTAGTTAGCTAGCTAACATCATGTTAGCTAGCTAACATGATGTTAGCCAGGCTTATTTAAGATATTTTTTAGAGATATTTTTCAGAAACAGTACAAACTTTGACAGTTTTGATTTAAGATCACTACGACTGATCACTACGGACGATTTTCTAACAAAAACTTCTAAGTGCTACATCGTCTGGTCAACTTGTCAGCAACTACAACTTTTATTTTTTGAACTTGGCATCAGCCCCAACCTCTCTCCCTGTATGTTGTTCATTTTGTCATTATGTCGTCATTTCATTCTTTTGTCCCCCTCAATCTGCTGCTCTTTTTCTGCCTCACTTTTCATCTCTCTCTCTCTCTCTCTTTCCATTTCACCGTATCTCTCTGGGTCATGTTGCCCCCCTAATGTTTTGGAGGGGCTGACTCTGTTGGCTCCATGTCTATTTTTATCCCACTGCCAAGCGCTTGTTGATAACTGTGGATATGTTTAGATCTGAGCTTTTCGCTGCTACTATCCACTATTGTGACACCGATTTTGATATTGCAGATTACATTAGCCTTTAGTTGATCTTGTGTCCAAACTTAATCATTTATAGTTTTATAGTACTACTTCAGTTTAAAGTACAAGGTTGCTGAGGAGACATATTGACTCTGAACATTAAAAGATTTGGTCATTGGCAACGATGAGCTACAACTCTGCCAAAAGGTTGAGGACATTTTAAGCAGTGAAGCGCTGCTTCCACTGAAGTGCTTGTTCCAGAACTTTTCTGCTAATGGTCAACACTTCTGCTTTGAGCTGTGTCAGGCAGGCAGCTTTGCCAAAGGCTGCGCTCACACTGCCCACTCAGGCCAAAGCATTAGGAGCCATGTAGGAAGCCAGATGGAAACAAACAGCTGAATGCTGTGGTCTCATGACTCTTAGTTTCTCTTGGAGAACTCTCACAATAGCGTTTAATAAAGGACACCTTGGAAAAATATGTGCTGTGCGAAACTCTGTCACTCCCTATGGAGCTACATAGATGTAATATAGATGAGAGATGAACTGAGATGAAGGTTTGCATAAACACGATACAATGTGTTGTCATTATTTTGTATCATGGCATTGGACTGTCACAGTAAAAAAAAAAAAAGGTGCAGTATGGTGCATACTGCAGAGAGGCTTCTTTAAATACCTTTTTTAAAATCACAATCATGAGGAATTTGATTAAGTGTTGTTTAGTGCTGCAGCTTTCATTATTAAAGTGGATAATTCTTTTAAATTAAGTGGAGTCTATTTATCATCACAAGAAAATGACAAATCTCAGTTTCCAGTTGTGAAGTCTTCAGACTGCTTGTTTTGTTTGACCAACAGTCCAAAACCCTGATGTTTAATGTACAGTGATACATAACAGAGAGAAGCAGCGAATCATAATTGTTCAGAAGCTGAAACTAGTGAATCTTTGGCACTTTTGCTCGATAAATAACTTAAAACGATTCATCATTTACCAAACTTCTTGATGAACTAATCAATTTACTGACTAATTATTTCAGTGTTGCTGAGAACATAAAACTAAAGTAAAATGTGGTCTACTTGTTTTACGTTGCAAAAGAAGATTAAATACTAAAATGTAAACTAAAGATTTATAGTGCAGCTTTTTGTACATGCCATAACTGTAAGGTGTTAGTGAGGGCGGCTGACACAGTTTAATTGAATCAATGTGGTTATGATAATACAAGCTTGTGAGTTGTAAGCAGACATGCTACCAAGGCTGAACAGTGTCTTTTATCCCCATTTTTTCTTCCTACCTGTATTGCTATTTATACTGTATCTATATTTATATATATCTCTCTTTCCGTCAGTGTGTGGGGGAGGAGATCTATGTGGACAGTCGGACGGTGTACATCGGGCATAAAGAACCCCCTCCGGGAGCCGAGGCCTATATCCCTCAGCGTTACCCCGACAACCGCATCGTCTCCTCCAAGGTGAGCGAGCCGCAGTTCGTGAGTCAGTGCCTCAACATTGTTTATCATCGAGCTATTATTTTGTTTCATATTCAGACAACCATGTAATCTCTTTGGTGGCCATGTTTAAAAGGATGACACATTTCACTTTTCTTGTGTTCGTCAAGCTGTGCGTCGTCAGTTCTCTTTGCAGGAGGACTGGGTGACGAGGTGCCATTGTTGTTGTTTTTTATGTGTGTGATAGTAATGGGGCTGTCACTCTGTCCCACAGTATACCTTCTGGAACTTCATACCCAAGAATTTGTTTGAGCAGTTCAGAAGAATCGCTAACTTCTACTTCTTGCTCATATTTCTGGTCCAGGTGAGATTTTCATGAAAACTATCAGCAGCTGTTATTTTTCCACTTTTGTCTTTGTTTAATCTGAAAATACAACACTGAATACTCTTCCAGTTGTCCATTATTTAAAACATACTAACAAAACTAACTAACATTGCATTTCTGGGTCCATTTTGTGCTTTATTTTTAAATTGCTACACTGCCCTAGTTTTAATTAAAGTGCATGGCTTTGCATCAGTATATTTTCAGGGTAGCTGGAGAAGTTTGACAGCTGAACACTGCCCCACTTTTCAAGTTTACTTGACTAACTTTTTTATAATTTCTCATAGAATTCAAATGCGTAAACCTTGGAAACAGAAGGAAATATTTCGTTTTTTGTTACTTGAGTGATTCCATATAGGCTGCACATTTAACCTATTAAATTATAATATTATAATTTAATATTAAATTAAATTATACATAGTTAAAGCGCATTTCTGCATTTTCAGAGGTTCTTTGATCCTCATTGCCTTAAATTAAGTCATGGCTGATAAAAAGGCACTGTCACTTTAAGCATTCGCACGAGTGCTGATGACAGCTTAGACTGCCCTCATTGTTCCCTGATTTCAAAATAAGACCAATTATCCAAGATTAACAGTTAAATCCTGCACCTGTGTTAGATGTTACCTAGATAGGATTACCGACATTTGAATTTGCCAGCATCAAATTATACTGAAAAAGTTGTACTGCTCAGCGTTTGTCTGTCTAAATCAGAATCAAAGAGAAACAGCTTTTTCCTTAAGCCCCTGTATTGCACAAGGACAAACTCATCATAGCAGAGGAGGAGGATACAACACTTTCTTTACCAGCAGTTGCCTAAATAGACCAGAATGAACATAGCCACAGCTTGGGTCTTTGTGTGCTGTATGTTTTATCAGTAGCATGTGAAATACTACACCCTTTTAATGGGACACACTGGGTTTGGCCCACAGCAGCAGTGTTTGTGCTCCTTTTTCTTTCTTTTTCCATCCTGTTGGTGCAGATGCAGGAAATCACACAAGATTTGATTATCTGGATAATTTGCTAGTATGGTGCTTGATTCCTTATCACGGATGTTTTTTCCTGCTGTACTTCCTTACTTAGCGTTGCATTTCTTGGCATCCTCTCCCTTCTCCTTTCTGTTGTCCCCCGCCCCGGCCCCATCCTCCCCCCTGCATCTTCCTCCCACTGTTCCTCTCCCTTGCAGCTTATCATCGACACCCCCACCAGCCCAGTCACCAGCGGCCTGCCCCTCTTCTTTGTTATCACTGTCACCGCCATAAAACAGGTAGGACACACACAAACATGCTCACATTTCTGGGAAATATTGCCCCAACGATCCCCTCCTCACACACCAGCTCCTGGCCTCAAGTACACACAAACACACACTCTCTCCCTCTCTACCAATCGACTGCTCTATTATCTGTATATACACATTCCTCTCTCAGCGAAAGGACATGCCATTGAATATGTCTGGTGATGTGAGAAATATGATAATGAATGGTCCCCTCTGTTAATCACTCTGGCTGAGGATCCCATGCCCCTGGGAGACGCATCCTCTCCACTGCGTCCCGGTACTGAGGGATGGGGCACTATCAGTGATAGATGGTGCTGTTCTTGCTAAGGAAGCCTGAGCTTTACTGGGACATAAATCTAAAACATGACATGTTGGCTAGAAATCCAGGAAACAGGTCACTAAACTCAGGGAGCACAATGCTAATTAATTATAGTGTATGACTTTCACCTCTCCCCCTCTGTCTCTCTTGATCTCATACTATTCTCTGGCCCGATTCTCTCTGCACAATAATCTATACTTTCCGTTCCCGCCGTGCCAACAGCCACATTGGCTTTCTCTTCCTTTTGCCTTACAATCTTGTTCTCTACCCCCCGCTCTTGCTGCGTCTCTCTCAGGGCTATGAGGACTGGCTCCGACACAAGGCTGACTGCTCTATAAACGAGTGTCCGGTGGACGTGGTGCAGCAGGGGAAGGTGGTGAGGACACAGAGTCACAAGCTAAGGGTAAGAATGGCCTCATTAGAACCGTATAGCACCTGAGGCGACAAAGCAACACTACAGCACTGCTGCATAGCTCACTTTTTCTATACCTGTCTCTCACACTCCCTCCTTCTCGTTCTCTCTGCAGTCCTCTCTAACTTTGTTTCCCTCCTCTCTTGCTATCTCTTGTCTTTCCCACCAATTAATTGCCCCGAAACTGTAGTAGAGGAACAGTTACAGTGTCCCCTGGTGCAAGAATCCCTAGGAACATGAACAGGACTGACGTATTTCATAAATTAGGATATTTCTGTCATCATCCACGGATGTTCTCTCGTGTCATTCTGATGCAACAGCAGATGAATGTTTGGTAGTGTGGCTCAGTCTAAGTCTTGAAAATGCCTTGTAATCCATTGGATTTACATTATATCAAACCCATTTTTGATACTATTTATGGCTGACATTTGTTTGGCAATAATATTCTTTGTTATATATTACATTTGTTATTTGTTCTGTAATTGCCTTTCTGCATAGTCGTTTTCATTGCTACTGATGGGGTCTTCCTTTCCCATGTTGAGTTCAGTATTACCATTTAGTCTTTTTTATTAAAACAAAGCGGTTCAGGGAATTCCTCATTTTGATTGGCTGCACTGTAAACCAATACAGAAGTTGCATTTGTTAAAGAGGTGCTGCTCCCAGCGTGTTTGCTGCCCCACTGGTCACATGTAATTTCTGGGACTTTTATTATTAACACGCACTTGCAGTAACCACAGGTGTCGCCAATTCAACCAGGACTCAAACCTTAGCGGATATGGCTAGCTATGATAGCTAGTTATTATATGCGTATTTTCGTTGTTGTCAACAAATCCCATGAAAAGAAACAACGTGTTAGTCTGTCTCTCAATACTTGAGTTCTCTACCCTGTCTGTGGCCCAAGCCTTTTTATCCCTATTGAAGAACTAAATCTTCAAAAATGTGTCACAAATATGTAATTCGAATTTTTTTAAGGCTAAATAATCCCCTAAAACAGCTGGACAGTTTTTAGAAAACGTGACTCTAACAGTAGAAAATTGTGCATTTGTTGTGGATTATTATTAGTGTTTTCAACAGCAGGGCAGTGCATGTGGGGTCGACTCAAAATGAACTAGTTCTAGTAATGAATTAACATGTCACCCAGTGCAGCCGTGTGGCCCATTTTAGATGGTCATTGATATGTATTATTGTTGGTTTTGGTCTTTTTATGGGGTTTGTTGACAATGTGGTGTTCATTTCACGTTCTTTCTATACACTTGAAGTGAAAGTGATGTGATGGTGGATTGTGCATGCAGGAGGCTATTTTTTGCGGAGTTCCAGTCCCGTAAATTTCACTGAATTTCATTGGTCGAGAAAGACACTCTAAATTCATATGCACAGAAACTCTCGTTGTGTCTTTTTCCGTCTCCCTTTGTCTCTCTGTGTCCCGGTCCGTCTCTCTCTCTCAGTCCTTTCTTTCTGTCGCTCTCTGTGTCTGTCTTACTGCGTTTTCTGTACCAAGGTTTCTCACAACCGTAGATCAAACAGAGAGGATTAGAGTGTGAATTGGGAGCAGGAATAATGATGAATATATTAATCATGCAAAATCAGAGAGCGTGCGTCATGTGTACGGTCACCGTGGAGATGGGATTTATCAGTGCTTAAGCTGCTCCGCTCACATAATCCGTTATGCAACTTCTCAATCCTTTGAAAAAAGAAAAAAAAAAGGAATGGTAAAGGATGAACAGACGATTACCCGCAGGTCTGCCTGTTTGTCTTTTACTCTCTTTGTTTACGCGGGCCTCCCGTCAAAATACTTCTTATTTATTATTGATGTGAAAGCCATTATGGGATGTGTGATGTGTCTGTCTTGCTCTGTCAGGTGGGGGACATCGTCATGGTGAGGGAGGACGAGACTTTCCCCTGTGACCTCATCCTGCTCTCCTCCAGCCGCCATGATGGGACCTGCTATGTTACCACCACCAGCCTGGACGGGGAGTCTAGTCACAAGGTGCCAGGACTAGTGCATGATCTTTGATCCCTAAACAGGAAAGCTTCATGATTCAGATTAAGAGCTTAAAACAATATATCAGCTACATTTTCGACCTTTAAAGTGTTTTATATGGTCTATTTTTTTTATTAAACATGAACACTGAATGTCCAGTTCTGAATTAATCCAGAACAATGCTGGGTATACCTGTTTTTACTTAATACAACTGGAATTTATTGTATGACAATTAATGTCAGTGTGTTTTTTCTTGTTTTATACATTTAAAGCAGCAGGATTTTTGATTAGCAATATATATTTATTTTTGGCTTTCTTTGCTGAAGTGTTTTAATTGGTTTTAAATAATATTACACATAGCAATTAAAAAGACATTTGAGAAGCTAGAATCTGAATTTTTGCCATCTTTGTCTTTGTCCAACAAATGTCTTAAATAATCATCAGATTAATAAAAGATTAAAGTAATTGTTAGTTGCAGCCATATACTTATCAATCAACACATGAACACGGACACACAAATGCACAACGATGTAGGTGACACACTGCCATGCACATTCATTTCACAAATTCACTTCTCCTCTGATGTTCATTAATGTCAGTCACACGACCATGTGCATGGCTGAGCACACACACACGCATCCACAAGCATAGCATAGAGATCTCCGCCCGCCCTCTTCTTCATACTTGCCCACAGCGTGACCCCCTGATGTGCTTACCATCCCAGCATGCTGTCCTCTGCCGACCCGGGGAGCGGCCTATAACAGCCCAGCTCCCTGGCTCTCCCAGTCATTTAGATTATCTGCTGGAAGCCAGATCGAGGAGTCAAATGAACCCTGCTCTCATTAGTGGCTGTGGGTGACATTTCCCTCTGTTGTCGTCTTCTTTTTCTTCCCCCTTCCTCCACCTTTCTATCTCAGACCTATTATGCTGTACCTGACACCCTGGCCTTTAGAACAGAGCGGGAGGTGGATTCGCTACATGCCACTATTGAATGTGAACAACCGCAGCCTGACCTCTACAAGTGAGTGTAACACACGCCCGGTGAGGCATCTTTGAACACATATAATCAGCTGCTACCTCTTAGTAGCAGATCTTCCCTGGTTGCTTCTCTTGATTTTATTATGACTTTTTTACAGATATGTGGGACGCATCAATACATACAAGGACAATGAAGAGCCTGTGGCTAGGTGAGTGTTCTGTTTCTTTGTAGGCAGGTACTTATTTGATACTTTTGGTTATGCCTTTTATTGACTAGGCTGACCCTTTTTCTCAATTAATCAAGTGTCTTTATTGGTGTTCCTGAAATAAAGACAGCCAAGGATTCTGTTTCATTCTTGCAGACCACTTGGGGCTGAGAACTTGCTCCTTAGAGGAGCCACACTGAAGAACACACAACACATTTATGGTAGTAACATGTGGATTCACTCTGTTTGGTGTCTCTTGAATGTTGTCATGTTTGAGAAAAGTGGAAAACGGAAAGGCGTTATTGGCCTGATAAATCAGTGTTTTCTCTCCGTTCAGCTGTGGCAGTCTACACTGGTATGGAGACCAAGATGGCGCTTAATTACCAGTCTAAATCTCAGAAGCGCTCCGCTGTAGAAAAGTATGATTAACATCCTCACTCCTTTCACTGCACGATTTAGATTCATTGCTTGTCAAGAATCTTTTTCTTTTTTTTCGGATTGGTACATTTCCTCTGTCTCCCTGCAGGTCGATGAATGCCTTTCTGATCGTGTATCTGTGCATCTTGATCAGTAAAGCGGTGATCAACACTGTTCTGAAATACGCTTGGCAGTGGTCTCCTGACCGAGATGAGCCCTGGTACAACCACAGGACAGAGAACGAGCGCCAGCGCCACGTGGTCTGTTCTTCAACCCATAACTTAAAAACACAATCCTAAATCTCATTTAACTTGTAACTTCATAGCTGTTGCTCTTTCTTCCTCTCTGCTTCAGGTGATCCGAGCATTCACAGACTTCCTGGCCTTCATGGTCTTGTTTAATTACATCATCCCAGTGTCTATGTACGTGACGGTGGAGATGCAGAAATTCCTGGGCTCCTATTTCATCACCTGGGATGAGGAAATGTTCGACGAAGAGCTGGGAGAGGGAGCTCAGGTCAACACCTCCGACCTGAATGAAGAGCTGGGGCAGGTACATGAGCACACACACACACACACACACACAGACAGTTGCATACAGTATCTGCCCTTAAACTATTTGCAGACTTTCCCTTACCGTGCCATATCTCTTCCTTCCCTCCCAGGTGGAGTATGTGTTTACTGATAAGACAGGCACTCTGACTGAGAACAACATGGAGTTTATTGAATGCTGTGTCGATGGGAACGTCTACATCCCACATGCCATCTGCAACGGCCAAATCCTCAGCGCTGCCTCCAGTATAGACATGATTGATTCCTCACCCGGAGGATACAGGAGAGTAAGTATGTGTGTTTGACAAAGTAAATCCAGAATAGACTCTTCGCTGTGCTAACTCTGCTACTGAATAGAGTGGAGGCAAGAGTAAAGAAAGCATGTCACGTTTTCACGCAGGAGGACTATTAAAATAATTATCTGTTGTAAGTGTCTGTTGTGCTCATTTCCATCGCTGATGAACACAGTGGGGATACAGCCCGTATCCAATTCATGAACAGTTTGACATTTTCACGTCCAAGTGTTTGCTGTGCGCTATACATGAGGGGAAAAAGTCCTCTGGTACACAGAAAAGTGATGAGTTTTGCATTTCTGGCAGTCGCTACAGTGATTTGTTTAGATTTAATAGAACACTGCTGCGGAGGCCACCACAGATGACCAGAGAGAGAGAAGAGCTCTCCCTGCCATAGGAGAGGGAGAATGTGCAAGTAAACAATTTCAGGGTGATGCGTCTTTATTGGTTTGTAATTCTGGGAAATGTAGTTCAAAAATATTACAGTAATGACTAAGGAGAACCAAACATGTCTGTAGAATGGCCGGAGTCTTAGGGTTACTATTTTAAAAATGGTGGGAAAACCACGTGTGTGCCTCTGTGTGCAACTTTGACATTAACTGAACTTTTCATTAAAACAAAGGATTCTAATGTATGGCTTTGTGTCTGTAGGAACACGAGGATCTCTTTTTCCGGGCGCTGTGTCTGTGTCACACAGTGCAGGTGAAGGAGGAAGAGACGGTGGACGGCATCAAGAGGGGCATCCACCAGGGTCGGCCCACCTCCTTTTACATCTCCTCCTCGCCTGATGAGGTGGCTTTGGTGGAGGGAATGAAAAGGTAAACGCACTAAAACACACAATTTGCGAGATTGCTTTGCAGTAGGGCAGCGTCTCTTTTTGTTGAGTTGGCTCTGCACTCTAGCACATTGGATTTTAAATACAAAGAGCTCAGATTTTCTGCTTAAATTTCAGATGAACAGTGTAAGAACTGTAGCCCTTTTTATTCATAGTACCCACATTTTAGGGGACTAGAATAAATATTGGTTTGGAAATCCTCTGCAGTTAATCACTGTCTGAAGCCTCACACACACAATCTTTGTGTCTTCCCTGGTGATGTTCTGCTCCTGTGCCAACCATTATGTTGGTTGGCTCGTTGCAAAGGGGTCCTGCCAACAATCCACAGGGTCAGCCAACAAAAAAGTTGAACCAGGCTGAGCCTTTCCTGCAATGCAACGTAACATCACCTGACAACACAAAGCATTGGCAAATCAAATGAGCACATCCCCGTCAAAAGACTTCCACCCCATCAATGCAGAGTTGTAAAATGCTGTCTCATAGCATTATAAATTGTTGTGCAGTGTCAAATACGCTTTAAAATTCATGGCTGTAGTATTGAAACTGGACTTCCTGGATTGTATTTCATGTGGATACTTTCTGTCAGACTTAAATGACTTCTTTCTCTCACTCTCGTTGCCAGGCTGGGTTACACCTATCTTAGGCTGAAAGACAACTACATGGAGATCCTCAACAAAGATGATGAGATTGAAAGGTTGGTCTGTCAACTGGTCTGTTGTGGCGACACCACAGGAGATAAGGGAGGAGTAATTCTTCTGATGGAGTTGTGGTCATACACCAGCTGCCTGGACAGAAACTGCTCTCGCATTGTGAGGAAATTGTTGTTTCCTCTGTTTCATGTTCAACAGAGGATAAAAAAAAAAAACGGCAACCATAAAAGAGTGGGCAGAGGCTTGTTTTTAGAAACATCTCAATTAGATCAGAATGATCCAACCAACCTGAAAGAATGAAAGGCAGCAAGATGCCATCAGAGCGTGGTTTTGGGGAGAGTTTCTAATGTTTTGATCCAAAGGAAGTGTGCATGTAACCATCCTCTCTCTTTCTATCACTCTCTGCAGTAGCCTGTCAATAGTGAGCTATTTTAAGGAAGCAGAGGAGTTGGAGAGGAGGGGTGTGAGTGGGAGGTGCATCCAGCAGATGCACTCCAGAAGACTTTAGAGGGAGTGAGAAGGTTTTAGAGTAGACGCTGTTTTTACCATTTATATGGGTCTTCATCTGACACACGCCCATCGCGCACTGTGTTCCCCTTATTTCTAAAAGCTTGTTGAAATGAAAATAGGACACAATGGAAGGCTTTGAAATGTTCTCTCTTTGAATTTGTGGAAATGTATATTATGATTTGTCTTGTGGTCAATCCTGTGTGTTGCTGTCTAGTGTCTTGTAAACCCATATGGGCTCATATGAACAAATCAATCAATCATACATGGGATCTGAATCTTTTGGCCCTTTAAACAAACCACCAGACTAGTCTAAAAGTGTCAAAACTAGAAACAGAAATCTGAATCATTCAGTTAGAAGTAGATATATAGATAGATATTAATCCAGAGGGAAATTTACTGCAGATTAATAATCTGGGTCTCTTGAAGTCACTGTTTGCCAAACAGGCATCATTGAAAAGCCTGATCACAACCTGGAATACCTTTTTTCTATATTACCTTCTTTTTCATATCCGGGTCAGAACAGACATTTAAACAGACAGAGGCATGAACAAAACATAGAGTAGGTACTTAGAAGAAATGTATGAACTTAAAAAAAGGTATTGTTCCACTTTAAAAAAATAACAGTAAGGAGAAAGATTGCTGTCTTGCAAGGAGAAGTGAGTTGGTCTAAAGTGAGGTAATTTTACTTCATTTGCAAGGCTTTGGAAAAACCCACTAAAGAAGATTAATGAAAATTTGAACAGAAATTAGAAAGATAACAAAACAAACCCCCTTTATGCCAAGTCTGACTCTCCTTCAGGTTTGAGCTGCTCCACGTGCTGAACTTTGACTCAGTCAGGCGGAGAATGAGCGTCATAGTCAAGTCAAGCTCAGGTAAGATGTACTCATAACTCATACACAGAAGTGAAACAGATATCAGTGCTATAGTACACTTTATAAATCCATGATTTGACACTAGGATGTTCTTGCAGTTTGTTTAAAATGTTTTTTTTAATATTTGTGTGTTTGTGGAATCTCAGGAGAATACCTGCTGTTTTGTAAGGGGGCAGACTCGTCCATTTTCCCCCGGGTAGTGTCTGGGAAGGTGGAGCAGGTGAAAGCCCGGGTGGAGCAGAACGCTGTAGTAAGTGTGCAGTTTGACCAGTACAGATATATAATGGGTTGAGACATTATATCAGGCCAGTTTGGGCATAAATATCATTTGTTGATGTTGTTTGAAGTTAAAGGGCAGTGATGTATCTTTATAAGCTTATAAAAGTTCATGTAAAAGAATTGCATAAATACAAAGCTCACAAAAGAGGTTCACTGACCCACGATGATTTAAATGCTCCTGCCAAGAATCAAAGTTAGTAAAACATTGAGAACATAAAAGTTTAATAAATCATACATAAAGAATATTTTAGCAAACTCACATTAGATAATATCTACAATTGCTACATATGAAATCACAACTCCTCCTCATCCTCCCTCTTCTTCACTTTAACACAGGAAGGGCTGCGCACTCTGTGTGTTGCTTTTCGAAGGCTGTCGGAGTCCGAATACGAGGAGGCGTGTCATCACCTGAACGAAGCCAAGCTGGCCCTGCAGGACAGGGAGCAGAGGCTGGCGCAGGCCTATGACATCATTGAGAGGGACTTTGTGCTCTTGGGCGCTACGGCAGTGGAGGACAGGTCGGTCACTATGGAGAGAGGGAGGGAGAGAGGCAGTGGTGGAGAAATATTTAAAAACGGTGCTGCAGCAGCAGCAGCAGCAGCAGGGAGACCGAAGGGAAGATTAATGAGTCATGAAGTCATCTTCAAAGTGTTGTAATGACTCGTGAGGCCATAAAAGATTCAGTTTGAACTCTGATAGGTGACTTGCTGCTAATACTGATTGCTGCTGTGCCTTTTGTTTCCTTTTTTCATTGTGTCTTCTGCTCTGTTACAATATGAAAGGTTTTTGTGCTCAAACACGGAAGTTTTCCCTTACTGATCAATCAGCTGCCTGACAATTTGACTTCTTAGAGTATAAACCTGTGATGCGCTGGGACAAGGGTGGTCGTGCATTGATAAGTTATCACCAGTTGGTTATTGATTGAATGAAGTTTTGATGGATGCCTTCACCTAACCCGCTGGAGGCTGAAACACTTATTGACTTATTGATGCGCAGGCTCCAGGAGAAAGCTGCAGACACCATCGAGTCACTGCACAAGGCTGGGATGAAAGTTTGGGTCCTGACGGGGGACAAGATGGAGACCGCAGCGGCTACCTGCTACGCCAGCAAGCTGTTCCGCCGCAGCACGCAGATCCTGGAGCTGACCAAGAAACGCACAGAGGAGCAGAGTCTGCATGATGTTCTGTTCGAACTAAACAGGACTGTCCTTAGACAACGCTCTATTTCTGGGTATGAGATAAAGCATGTGTATATCTACAGTATATCAGGGCTGGAATTTTCATTACTGGTTCAGTACTTTCTGGATTAATCGTTTATACAACATCAGGAAATGGTGACAAATGTCCATCATCATTTGTCTCCAAAGCGACATCCTCAAATGTCTAATTTTGCCCCAACCAGCCGTCCAAAAACCAAAGATATTCAATTTACTAAAATGTAAGACAAGAAAAAAAAGCTTTGTGTGAAAAGCTCCCTGTTGATCGATCTGTTATATTTTGTTCCAGGTTGTCGGTAGACTGCCTTGATTTTGGTCTGATCATCGACGGGGCCACTCTGTCTGCAGTACTAAAGCCCAGCCAGGAGCGCTCCGGGCCCAGCAACTACAGAGAGATCTTTCTAGAGATCTGTCGCAACTGTAGCGCCGTGCTCTGCTGCCGCATGGCACCACTGCAGAAAGCACAGGTGAGAGACCTGCACTTTACTTTACAAGTCGAATCCAGTCACTTTCCTAAATGACAAATGGTGGTCGTGACTGAAATTGAGTTTTTGTTTCTGCAGATTGTGAAGCTAATTAAAGCTTCCAAGGAGCACCCCATAACCCTCGCCATCGGTGATGGAGCCAACGATGTCAGCATGATCTTGGAAGCACATGTGGGCATTGGTGAGCTGATTCCACCACCGTAATTAGTGGCTAATTTGTTAAATCATCCATTAATCTATGAAAGATGCTGTTTCTATTAGAGCCCGAGTTGATTATTAAAGCCTATATGCATATTGCTATTTGAAATCTTATGATGGTGCATGGGTCAATATTTGTTTTTTGTACAAAAACTCATAATGTAAACAAACATTATTGGCAAGAATTCCTCCAAATCGGTGATCGGTTGCGACAGATATGTACTAAGGCAGGATGCTTAGCATTTATTCATAAACATTTATTATCAAAGATCATAGGAACAGTAAATGTAATCGTACATTTTGAAAAGAAAACCCAACTTGAAATGAAATTGTTATAAATAATAAATAGCCTATAAAACTAAATATTAAACTTGATGTTAAAGACGGTCACATAAACCTACAAATTCACACAGTGAAACATGTTTGCACTACATTTCATTTTGCGCATCTGCCAACAATTGAAGCCATACACTATATTTGTGATGAGCCAGTATTGACTCACCTATATGCTGTATATTAGCTGGGTTCAAGTCTCTTGACTTTTCTTGTTTTTTCTTGTTCTTGTTTTATTCCTGTTCAGATTGATTGCAACAAACCTCTTTTTTTTCCTTAAGGCATCATGGGTAAAGAAGGCCGACAGGCAGCACGGAACAGCGACTATGCCATCCCAAAGTTCAAACACCTGAAGAAGATGCTCCTTGTTCATGGCCACTACTACTACATCCGGATTGCTGAACTTGTTCAATACTTCTTCTACAAGGTACAATGCGAATGCCTTGTGTACTCCACTGGCTCACACATTTTAATCACTTTATCATAATTCCCAGTGAAACACTGAGTTACAAAGAACCCGCTTTTGCAGCTACTCTGACAGATTACCGGATTCACGAATCCCCGGTGAAACATTCTCTCCTGGATTCATGGCTACGATAATCAGTGTGGGCGGTTTCCACAGAAAGCAGTGCCCTGCCAACGGATTCATTTTTTCTTTTTGGCAGGCCAGCTCTTTGCGGCCCACTCAGCGAGCTTATAGCACACAATCTCTGCATAAACAGAAATGTGTAGATAGTAGCATTTTTAGATTCTCTTCACGTGTACTTGTCACAAGCTTATCACTTTCTCCATTTTTTTTTCTCTCTTCTTAAATCTTTCCAGAATGTATGCTTCATCTTCCCTCAGTTCCTGTATCAGTTCTTCTGTGGGTTCTCCCAGCAGGTAAGTCATTTATACTGTGCTGGGGCTACGGGCTGTAATATACTAATTTGTGATTTTTAAATGTTTACTCCTAAAGCTGCACTAATTTATATTTTCTTGTTAGCAATGGATAAAGTGACTCTGTTAGGTAAAGGGTGTCGCTCATAGAGACAGACCTACAGATACTTATTACCCTACTCTGCAGTTCCCCTCAACTCTTCTGACCGTTTTCACCTCTTTTAGCTCATTGTTTTGATTGTACTGCCCACAAACTCCATTCTCATCAGCCGGCAGCTCTAATAAACCCACTTCATGGAGACCAAAACAGAGCTAAAATTAGACAATTGTGAATTAGCCAGAACCGCAACTCTTAATGAGAGCTAATGTCGCCCTGTGTCTGCTGCATTTGTAATGAGGATCTAATTTGCAAACATGGTTATGATAACAACTCTATAAGATGATCATTTGTCAGTGTTTTCAGCTTGTGCTGCTGCCCCCAAGTGGCCAAAATCAATCAACGAATGTAGCTTTAAGTTTTAAGATGGCCTTTCAGTTCCCGATGTCTGATGCCGTCTGTATTGTGTTTGTCCCTCTGCAGCCTCTGTACGACACCGCCTATCTGACATTGTACAACATCAGCTTCACCTCACTCCCCATCCTCCTCTACAGCCTGGTTGAGCAGCACGTCACCATAGAGACACTCAAGAGGGCACCCTCCTTGTACAGGTGAAGAAAATGTCTGAGCAGTTCTTCGGGGGAAAGTGTTACATACATCTTTTTTTCATGACTCTTGTGATACAATGTTTGTTGCTTTTTCTGCCTGTCTTTCTTAGGGACATAGCAAAGAACTCTCTCCTCCGCTGGCCTGTATTCCTGTACTGGACATGCCTGGGTGTTTTTGACGCCGTTATCTTCTTCTTTGGTGCCTACTTCCTGTTTGACAACACCACCTTCACCAGCAACGGCCAGGTGAGCCTCTGTCTCTGTGTCGGCTGAGGCAGTGAGATCTGTCATTATGGGGAACGAGTAGAAACAGAACAGTTATGGCACACCGTGGGGTGTTCGAGGTGTTAGGGAAATTAAAAGAGGGTAATGGACGCAAAGTTAGTGCTTTCTTTATGAACACTCATCCATCTCCATTGGATTCTCATGAAAGAGGTGTTAAGTGTTGACTTTGTGGCCATGTTTTTGTTATTATGCATCTGTAACAGTAAGGTTTCTGTCCCGGGCTCACCTGTAGGTCAGCAACATTGGATCTCCATTCATATCGACAACGCAATAGCATCTTTCTCTGTATTGTTAATTTGTATCATGTCAACTGTTTTCTATTGCCTTTGGTCCTGTTTTTTTAAGTTAAAACATCCTGGAATTCATTTTACCCTTGTCCTGATTCCTTTCTCTTTTCTTCCCCCTCCTTCTCTCTGCTTCCTCTCTCTTTATTTTGCTCCTCTTCTTTTTCTTCTTCGTCTCCTTCTCCTTCTTCTTCCTCAGCTTATGACCACCAACACACAGATGGTAAGCCTGTCTCCCTCCCTGTCAGCTCTCTCTGTCTTTCATGCTTTTTTAGTTCCTGTCGTACCGTTTAAGCTTTCAGTTTGACCGTTTCATCCAGTTTCATCCTTCACATCATCCATGCACTTTCATTTGAATGTGTAGCTTTCTAGTGCTCCATTACTCCCCTAATCTCTGCAAAGCCCTGAATCCTACACAGCACCCGATCTTAACAACTCCACTGACATAGTAGAAACCTTAGTTGCTCCCCCACATTATCCTTGTGTTTTGTCGTGGTAGTAAATAGAGTAATGCTAGTATGTACTATATTAAGATTCAACATCTGTTTGCTGTTCTGTCTAATGTGTTTGTGCATTTGTGTGTGTGTGTATTTGTACGTCCATGTGTTTGTGGCAGTAGTAATTGGGGTTGGTTGGTTTTTAATTTCACTGCTCCAGCATCCACTGGGTGGCTGGACTGTTTTCACCCTGTACTCTTTGTGTACTGGTGACAAACAAACAGAAAAAAGGTTTGAAATGATAATTCTCCCTGTTTCTCTCATCCACAAAGGAAAGGATAAACCAAAGAAGCAATTCTAGCAAAGATAGTTGCACTGGTATCAGCTGTGTTACATAAACTCCCCCGTTTCTTTGTCTTCTTCTCTCGCCCTCCACTATCCTCCCTCCTTCATATTCTCCCTCCCAACTCTCATTCCATCTGCTCACTCCCGATGGCTGCCTTTCTAGGATTGCAGCAGGTAGAAAAATGTGGATGTTAAGAGTAGAAGTGAAAATATACTCAGCTTATTGACCCCAATACTCTTTTCCAAAAAGATCACCTCTGACCACATCAGATATGATGTGAAGGTGTCAGTAAACTTCTTTTCTGTGCTCATACATGCAGTGTACACCGATAGGATGTTCAGTGATCCATGGATGCGGGGCGGTATGGGTGCGTGATTGATGTGGCCACTAACTCTCTTCTACCTCTGTCTTTCCTCGCAGATGTTTGGGAACTGGACCTTCGGGACTCTGGTCTTTACTGTGCTGGTGTTTACCGTTACGCTCAAGGTGTGTGAGAAATTAAATGGGGAGAAAATAAAAAACACACAATACAAATGCATATTGTTTTGCATGATCCCTCCTTTTAAATGAGTTCCTTAACATTGCCTGATCATATGCGTGGACAACCTCGCAGCACACACGTTAACTAGCATGCTACACAAATGATCGACTACAGCTTGCACATCAGTAAGCCCTAAAGGCAAAGACACTGACTTCATTGACCGGTGGAGTGTTTACTATGTGTACATTCTGTTTGTTTCAGCTTGCCTTGGACACACACCACTGGACCTGGATCAATCACTTTGTCATCTGGGGGTCACTACTTTTCTACGTTATTTTCTCTCTTCTCTGGGGAGGCATCATTTGGTATAATATGCTTTGTTTTTTCTAGAGTCTGTAACCTTTACGTTGATCAACATTTCTGGAAAAACAGGCTCTTATTTTTTTGTGTTTTTCCTGCTGCTGCTCAGGCCCTTCCTGAACTACCAGAGGATGTACTACGTGTTCATGCAGATGCTGTCTAGTGGTCCGGCCTGGCTCAGCATCATCCTGCTTATAACGGTCAGCTTGCTGCCAGATGTCATCAAGAAGGTACTCTGCAGGGCTATGTGTCCCACAGCCACCGAACGTGCACAGGTAAGATCCTGACACCAACTCAGGAAAATCGAAGCTTTTAAGTTGTCTTGTTAGGTTTTTAGATTTCTTTCCTGTAGTGACTCCTGATGGTGTTAACTAAATCTTTGCTAAAACCAATAACCAATGACTAATTAAAGCTTTCCCAGTTTTAAGAAACTTTAAATTGTTCCTTTTAGCAGTACATTTCAGTTCTCATACTGAAATGACCTGATTATAGTGTGTAGAATTCTTTGAAATCAAAGTGACTGTAAAAAGCAATATGAGTAAGCTGCAAATCATTCCACTCTATTAATCATCCAGAAAGACCATTAGGATCTCTAATAGCTTTGTGGTTGCATGATTTAGAATAACTTCCTGTTCCCTATTGCTTAACCTCACCTTCCAGTAAAGCAAGCTTCACCATTAACGGAAAAATGAACGAGAGATCTGACAGATTTCTTCCTGCTGTGCTCTTTCTTCTCTTGTCTCCCTGCTCTCTACACCCTAATGGACCACCGCAATCAAAAATCACACCATCCACCATGGCTCCTTTCACCCTTCACATGCCATATCCTCCTTTTTCTTCTTCCACCCCCCCCACCCCTTCATTACTGTACCCTCTCTGCTCTGCTCTCTTGTTTTCCCCACTGCTCCTGTGTGCCTGTGACTCTGCACTCTGCACTCGCTCGCTCTTTCGGGGACTACAGTCCACTCGCCCGTGCCTTACTGTGGAGCCATCCACCATCTTCATGCTTTCTCAGTCCTCCAGCAGAATGAGTTTCTGATTGGCCCAGAGAGACGAGAGAGGAGCAGGAAGAGGAGGTGACTCTCTCTTTTTAAGCCCTCATCTCTGTGTGCATGGTGACATGGTCCCAGTGTAAACCACTTAATAACTGTCTCAACACCTCGCCGTGTGTTTTGTGTCCCGTTTTGCATTTTCTGTTTGAGGAATTGGAATTGCATGCAGTATACCATGTTTTTTTGTTATGTCTTTCATGTTGACACCTTGTCATGTATTTTATGATGTTGGTATGTGTGGGACCACAGTTTATCTAATATTGTTTGTCAGAAATGGATCAGGCTGTTAACTGTAACAATAATCTTTACTTGCTGCCCCAATTGGTAATTATTGAACCATTCCAGACCATGTATTAGCTAACAGATAACCTAAATAAGATTTCCAGAAAAGTTCTGCAATCCCAGGAGTGGGCTTGGCAACCTCAAGATCTGTAGCCCTGTTCAAACTTAGCTCTGAAATTCAATTCAATTTTATTTGTATAGCGCCATATCATGACAAAGTTATCTCAGGGCACTTTAATGCATCCTTAGTCATCAAATCACGATTGGACAGGGGTTAAATACAACTGTGCCTAACCCAGAGTGCGCTAAGGCCACACTGAGATGTAATCTAAAGTCACATTCAGAGTTGGTCCGGCACGCAAATGGCCAAATATGTAGTATGCTGAACGTAAATATGTAATCCATGCACTGAAAGCCGCAGTGTTGAACTCTTAGTGTGAAGATAACGACAAAGCTCGAATGCAAGATTTGCTACAGTTTATTGGTTTAAGCTAAACAACTAGAACCGTGTTTTGAAGTCTGTGTCCTTAGAAGGATACAGAAACGTGACACCAATCCTGTTCTGCAGCTGCATGGATAAGAAAAAAAGTGTCAGTCTCAGTTTCAGTTTAGCAGGTGTCACAGTTTTCCGCACATAAATCCAATAAAAAGTGGTCACCAGTTTTTAGCTGCATTCAAGTGCCAGGTGTGAGCCACAGTCAGCTTCAACTTAATCTTGACACAGGGTGGGTATACACTCAGTTTGTAGTTTATTAGGTACACCTACACATAACTGTTTTACAGAGGTGTTTCAACTTTATGATCATTTTTTGAATCAATATCTCTCCAAATGTTTAAACAAAAACGGAACATTATTTGGATTTATTGCAGGACAGTTGTTTTAGACTGTATTCGTTTTAGCTAGGTGGACCTAAAAAACTGGCAGCTGAGTGTATCTTGACACAAGACTCAAGGTCTGAACAGACCCCATTATCGTCTCCTTTCCTTTTAACATCATCCACAGAAGGTAAGGACGGCGGGCGCCCTGGAGGGCTGTGTGGCTCCTGGCACTGCTGGTGGAGGGGGAAGCAGTGAGAGGGACCCGCTCCACCATGATAGGACCTGTGAGGGAGACAGTGGGGGAAAAGCTGCTAGGACCTATGACTCCATGATGTCAAACAGCCGCAGCATGCCGCTCAGCAAACCCTACAGTACACCCCCCTAGGTGGGCTAGGGTCACCATGGTAACAGCACACAGAGGGCGTTGACTGTGGGAAGTCGGGTTCTTAATGCTGCTCCCATGATGCTTCCTGCTGCTCTGCACTGCATGGTGCACGGCATGCTGTTGTGCTATGGCTCAGGCTTGGGGGGGGTGGGGGGATGGGCCTATATGGCTGCTTCTGCACAAGAAATGTCCGTGTCAAAACTTATTTAAGGGATCACAATCTCCAATTAACTCTGCAGTGCTGGTTCCAAAGCGTGCTGGGCTTCTAACTCTATGTGGGATAGGAATTAACTAACTCTCATCCAAATGAGAAATGTTATCCTCTCTTTTTGAGACCCAGGCTACTTGAAATTTTTTGCCACTGGTCAAGTGGGCTCCTACAAGTATTAGGTTGGTTGTGACTCCATTTTGGTCCCGGACTGAATGTAAAAGTGAGCTTTAGAGGCTTGAACTGAAGGTTTAGGGTTAGATGAGGTTACGTTGTAAAATACGAGATACAGATACATACAGATTTGATTAACATCTAGTTAGTAAGGGAGGTTGTATTTTAAAAGGCAGGGTCACTAGTAGGTTACCTTGTCCATTATTGATGTCACAGACAAAAGTTATCTGGAAAAATCCAGGTTGCCCAGGCAGCCACCAACCATGTATCTGAAGTGAAAACCAGGAATACTGATGACATCTGGTGTTGGAAGGTGGAATAGCAAGTGTGAATTGTATCTCAATTTCATTCAAGCCTAATCTAACATGACTATAAATCATAATGGGAATCTTCAGAGGGTTTCTCATCATTGATCAGTAAATTCTGTCCTGTATCCACATTTAATGGATTTCTTTGTCCAGTTTGTTCAGTAAATTTGATCCAGGGACCCATGGCACGGTGTCATTAATCAATTAAACTAAACATTTGGATATCTAAAACAAACCTATTAAATCCTCTGAAGATAACCCTGCTGTTCGATCTTATGCGTCAAGCCGCCTCACTTCTGTTCATATCCGTTGTGTAATTTGATCTGCACGGTGCAATTCTTTTGATTTCCTTTTTTTTTTCTTCTGTGTTTTGGATCTTTCTTGCAATAACGCGTCCTCCATCTCTCTCTAGGATCATGAGAAGCTGTCACGGGGTGGCGTGGCCGAGTCAACTCCACTGGCCTCTCGTCGATCCTACATGGGCGAGGGCACAGACTCCTCTCACCTCCGCCGTGGCGCCGCCGAGATGCTGTCGCTCCACAGGTCTGATCCCCTTCCTCAGAAACTGCTGGCCCACTTGGCTGAAGGGGGAGGCGCAGACTTGTGCTCTCTCAGCCCCTACATGCTCCGTCTCTCAGGGGCGGGATTTGCCTACTACGCTCCAGGGCCGGAGACCTCCGTGTGAACATAAAGGCAGACTCTGAAACTACGTACGTGTGTGTGAATCTTTTGGGGCTGAAACATAAAGTACATCCCACAACGTGCGACCCGACCAATATCTGCATCTCGAGAGCAAAGCATTTAATAGAGCAAAATACAAACAAACATGTTCACGCACATCAACCTCCATGCTGAGTTCACCGTGTGCATTTTCTGGATAACACCTGAGTGGACTAAACCCTTTAGATATTACAGCCCTGACGCCTCATCTTCATACTTTGGTAACATCTTATTGTTTCAGTGTGGTCTCGTCAAAGTTCCTACCCGAACTTTTACTTTAAAAAGTCTAAGAACAAAAGGGGGAACCATGTGCGAATGTGCATTGTTTCATGCACTATGGACCTGTTGTGATTCAACATGTCAACAGTCCAGCCTTTTTGTATTCCTTGTCCTCATTTTCGGTCCCACGTTCTTGCCTGTTCCTCCACTTTCGTGTCCTATTTGCTTCTTTGTTAATGTTAGTTGAAAACATTTATGTACAGTATGTGGTCTGGCCAATTAAGGGGCAGTCGTCAAGCTCGGCCCTTTAGGTGTGCGTGCGTGCGTGTGCATGTGTGCGAGTGTATGCATGAATTTGCCTGTTACTGTATGTTTGTATGAGACACACCTTTGCCTTACAGGTAACCACACAGCAGCAGGCTTGGAGCCAAAGGAGAAAGGTGTAAAAAAAAAAATATATATATATAAATATAAGCAGAAGTGGTGTATTACAAAGCCTTACACTCACACGCACCCATCAGCTGAAGGAGAGAAACGGGAAATCTAAAGAAGGATGTGCAGTATTCTAGCCACTCTGCCTTAATTCATAGATACCCATTTTTAGTGAATTATATTTCTAGGTCAGTTTAAACATGTCTGTGATTGGACAGGGAGGTTCAGATGCATACATGTCTGGTACAATGTCTCATTACTCTTCTTTTACCCTCACGATTGTGTCGACTTTTGTTTTTCTTATCTGCCGGTGTAGCATGTCGGATCTCTCTGCTGCATGCGTCCTCTCGGTTCTTCCTTATCCTCCTTCGTCCCAGACATCGTTCATCATGAACCATATCATGACACGTTTGATTTCTCCCAACAATGAGCACACTATGCCCACTCCTGTCTCCATGTGGCCACGACGGGCAACAGTAGCAGCAGCCCGAGACCGATGGAGTCTTTATTTATGGATGTCCTAAATGACTTGCTATTCCTCACTGTTGCGTTGTGCTTGTGTGTTTGCTGCCATGCGCTGTGTTATGTAAAAGTTGATGTGAGAATGCTAATGTCACGTTGTCACACTATAAGGGTTTTTTCTCTGTGTTGCATTAATCCATTAAGTTTTTCTGTATCCTAAAATTATAGATGGCGGTAACTGTTGATGTATGGATGTAACTTAAAAACTTTTGATATATATTGTAGTGAGAAGGCGTGCTATAAAGTCTGTTGTAAGTAGGAGGGAGACTTGAATCGGCGATGTCACAATCAAATCTATAGAATGATGAACTGATTTGTCCATCTTGTCCTCCAGCTGAAGATTGTAGCTCATTATGGATGAACCTCTTTTCTGCATTTCTAACATCTGAAGTCCTCTTTGTCCAAAGCATATCTGTCGTGTTGCACAGCAAGTGACTGACTCGGGAAGTCTTGAATGTCCGATTCTGAAGCATTTTTGTATGTTTATACAGTTTATTTTCATACACATCACCATCTGCCAACATGTATTTAATAACAGGTGTTCAGTATTTTTTTACTGGGGCACAGATGATTTATCAGTTTGGTTGGAGGTCTGGATTTGTCTCTTTCAGTTTTCACTCAAAGCCCACAAGCCGCCACAAGTGTTTGGACTTGGAGGGGCGCAACGTCCTGACCTCAGTAGATTAATAGAAGGGCCTTGGTGCTTTTTATGCAGCGTCTCACCTCACTGTGCTGTTGCCATACTGTATCAAGACATATTCTACATGTCACATACCAATCCTACCACAATAATGCTGTAAGGTCTATTTTACTTTAATGATGTAATGGGGAATTGGTAGCTGAGCCCTCCACAGCTCAAGTTTTCACCACTACTTGTCATTTATGTGTTGTCCTTTCATTGTGAATATTTCTTTTGATACTTTTGTATCCCAGAGAGAATACTATATTTTAACTCTGTTAGAATGTGTGTTCAAGTTTGTAACCAAAATAAGAGCAACATATCCATTATATGATTCATTAGAGATTTACCAATAGGTCTACACACTGCACTTTGTTCTACAACAGATCCGTTTTTTCCCCTAAAACAAGGTCTATATTGTCTGTCGACTGGGGTTTATAAGCGTTCACTCTTCCTCACAAGTTATTTTTCTAAGAAGATTGTAGTAGGTGATTAAAAAAAAAAGTGACCAAATAACTTGACTAGGAATGGACTGTCTGTAGGTGTCAGCCTCTGTATCAAATGGGTTTATCGCACCAGCCTTCTACTGCTGATCAGAATGTCAAACTGCTTTTTCTAAGTCCATCAGCAGAACAGCAGGTTCCCACCCTGTCATTCCTGAGCTTGGCAAAGGTCTGAAACATCGACTTCTGTGCTCCGAGCAGCACGCTTCATATCATACCTTCAGTACAGCACTGTTTGTATTACTAAACAGGTTTTGAGAATTTACTTTTTGTTTTGGATAAAGATTTTAAAAGTTCACCTGTTGACTTTTTGCCAGCCTGTCTGTAGCAAACGAGGGCAAAGCACTGTATTGTCATTCTTGCTTGTAATAAAGAGTGAAAACACTCCTCTGTGTTAATGGTACATCATTTCAGTATTTTTGTCTGCCATGATCCATGCCTGCCAGTTTACAGTGCTGGAAGAAGTACTCAGATCCTTTACTACCACACTGTGAAAACAGTACAAGTAAAAGTCCTGCATTAAACTCTTAAGTAAAATATTTAAGTATTCTCACCAAAAGTGTAAGTATCAGAAGTGTTTTACTATTATACATGATGTTTTTTGAAATTATTTTATTGCTGCACTAATGCGTATGTTGTATTTTACTGCTTTAGTTGTTTAAGGTTGAGCTAATTTTAAGCACTTTTATACTTAGTTTAATCTTCAGCAATGCATCGTTCTGTAAAATCATCATATGAGAACCACGTATCCCTAAAAAGTCAACTTTTCCAACAGCCCTAGTTTATTTAGCTCAAGAAGCAGGAGGGTTTTCTCAGATCATAAAGAAAAACATAGTTATTCAGTTTATCAGAGAAATTCAAAATCATCATATTGGAGGTAGTACAAGCTGTCAAGTTGTCCAGGAATGGTATGAAAATGTGTAATCTGAGAAGTAACTAGTGATTACAGCTTTCAAAGAAATGTAGTGAAGTAAAAAGTACAATAATTGCCTCTGAGATGTAGTGGAGTAGAAGTATAAGGCTGCATTAAATGGAAATACTCAAGTGGAGTAGAGGGAGGCCTACCTTGAATTGGTACTTAAGTACAGTACTTGACAATTGTATTTAGTTACATTCCACCTGTTCCAGTTCTAACCTCCCCTGTCATTCCCTGCCTGTCCAGCAGGAGTCCTTCTGTCAGTTTCCACCCAGTTACCTGATCCCCGGTCAGCACACCTGCTCCTTGTTCTCCCTAATTAGTCACTCGGTAGCTATACCGGCCAACAAACACCAAGGTCTTCTGCCGGGTTGTTTAATTTAGCTTTAAAGGGTACTTCAACTTTCACAACCTCACGGTTGCCAGTTTAAAACTCGATGCAGCAGAGCCGGAGGCGTCAAAACTCTGGCGCCTTCATTACCCACAATGCAACTCGGCCCCTGACCATTCGCTTCGGAGATTCAGGTGTGTTATGCTAGTAGCGGCTAATGAAGCCTCGAGCCGAAATAAGGAGCGGGCTGGTAAAACTTCTGTCTCTAACTCCACACATCCAGATTTTTTTTCATTTTAAAAACTGTAGTCTTCAGCACCAGCAGATGCTGCCTCAAGTGACGTTTTTTTGAGGCCTTCAGAGATACTGACTGTTTCTTAAGTAGAAAATATTCCCAAGAAATGTGTAGATTGTTAATTCTGTGTATTATTAGATCCATTGTGTTGGGCACTGATTATGAAAAGAGATGTTGAATTGTAAATGTTGTTTTATTT
Source organism: Nannoperca obscura (assembly GCA_036024295.1). Lineage (NCBI taxonomy): Eukaryota > Metazoa > Chordata > Actinopteri > Centrarchiformes > Percichthyidae > Nannoperca > Nannoperca obscura. Next base: position 62,030 of record JAVQJL010085149.1, read on the forward strand.
ACAAATTTCTGGAACCTAGAAAGTAAGAAAAAACGATCTGGTTTCATATATCACTAATTCTTAACAGTAATTTTTGTTAGTGAAACTGACCCTTTATACATAAACCGGCAGGAGTATTTAAGGGGGAACATTTTCATCTCCCTGAAGCATGAAGTCCCACAACTAACTCAAATATTTAATTAACTTTCCCCAAGTTAAATTAGATTTCTCACAGTCGTATTTGTTTATACATCAATTAGCATATTTCAATTTAGAATGAAGGTGTCCCTTATATAAATAATTGTAATCTTTCCATTATTCACTTGGTTGGTCAAGTAGCTTGGTGTCCAGCTGCATAAAGTGTGCACTTCAAGACATGTTCTGTACCATACTCAGCATGTTTAATGTTTAATGTTCCCACAGTTGTGTGGAATTTCATCTTTTCTTTTGTTGGGCTGTGTCACGTTCTGGGTTTAAAAAAGAAATCTCTTTATGATGAATATGTGAATAGCTGAGTGAAGGTTTAGTTCATAGTTTAGACTGTATGTATTTAACAGTGATGGGGGTTGCCACGAGCATAAACCTTTGTTTAAATAAATAAATGTGTTTATTTGTTTATTGCTGTCTAGTTAAAATGCAACTGTTATTTACCCTTTTGGAAAATAAATCAACCATTGTTGTCATAACCAAGTGTCATCACATGGTGGCAATGCACCATAACCGATGGTGCACGACCAGTAGTGCTGAGTATGTTCCTGTGGATGAGAATGATCCATGACTAAGCTGTTATGCCTTTCCTCCACACTGGATGTCACTATTGGATCAGCCGTTTGTTTGAAACTGTAACACTGACCTTCACTTCCCCTCCCCCTCTCTGCCTGCCAGGTCTGCACAGGTTTGCACCATTATGTGTGCTGAAGCTGAAGCATGCATGTGCGAATGAGGCTGCCTCCTCCCCATCTCCGTCGCCGGCGTCCTGTGCTCAGCATCCCTCTGCGGAGGACTCGTCAGTGCAGCTGGGGCTGTCACGGCCGTAGCAGCTTCAGCATCATCGCTTCATCCGCCTCAGCAGCATCCTCTCCATCCTCAAAAGCATTCATTTCTCACAAGCAGCCCACCACCTCCAAGCTGCACACACACCCACTCAATCAGATCTCTTTCCTCCAGCATCCTTGTGTCGCACAAGACAGCAGCCAGGCAATCATATCCTCGGCTACATTACCCTGCTGCATCACCCTCTTCCCTTCAGCTCAGCAGAGCTTGCCACTGCAACAGTCCCCCTCTCCCATCTTCTTCGCCACCATCCGCTCTCCGAAGCACCGTTTTGGAAAAAGCAGGCAAGCTGTCTCTTCTTCCTGTGAAAGTGTCTGTTGGCTGGGCAGCTGGTCTTCCGCTGTCCCTCTGGAGGATGATTTTGTGGATGAAGACCGAGGAGATGGCCATCGGGGAGTTGCTGGAGAGACTGAGGACTGTCACCCAAAGCATAGGTGGGTGACAACGACAACACATTCAACACCAACTATAGTCGCTGGTCATTGTATTTGTAATTGCAGAGTATTATCTATGTTTGTTTGAAACATGGATGTAGGTAAAATAATATTTATGCAGTCATGGTATTGTATGTCAAGCTTGATTAAACTTAGACCAAATAAAAGGTGAAACAAAGTGGATTATGACAGAAAATGCAGGATCATTATGTCAATGAACGACAAATCATTGTTTCTCCAGGAAAACCAAACCAGGTTTAATGTGCTACTGTTCATGCGGTTTCTGCCTCAAACTGAGCTAGGTGTGTGTTTTGTTACAAGACCTGCTTATGCATGGGAAAATGTGATATTTTCTCCTATTATTTGGTCCAATAGGAAACGGTAGGAGAGTAGCGCATGGTGTTGTAAAAGACAAATAATTCTGCTGTTATCACATGCAAAGCTTCCCCTAATTTTTTGAAATTGTATGTTAAATTGCATTAAATCTGATGTGTAATTTATACACTGCTGTATGTAGAATTTGCAAAACACAGGCTTGCAGACAGGTTGGTTTGTGTTGTGATACAATACCCTACCTCAGTGGCCCTTTTCCTTAGTACTCCACCCTATTTAGTTACAGTATTTCGCATGAAAGAGGTGTTGAGGGCAGAATTTTACACACACACACACACAAACACACACAGACCCCACTGACTTACTTAACATGGGCTCAGTTCAGGTAGTCACATCACTAGATTTTGCTGTCTGGTCTGTACTATTGTGTTTTGTGCAGAGCTCCACTGTGAATGTTCATGAATAGTCAGAGTTGCTGCAGGAAAACCTTTTAGGCCTTTCACTTCTGATTGTAGTGCAAATTCATAATGCATGCAGTCGTGGAAAAGAAAGCTATTTCAGATTCGTTTTTAGCCCACACGAGAACCCTTTTCCAGATTGTCGATGTCGTGCTGTTTTTCCTGCAGTCTCATGATTTATCGCCACTGACTGAAGGACAGATTTTTCTCCTCAAACTAATGTTAGCTTGTCTTCTCTTTAGATCCATTTATAGAGATCTCCCTTAATCCACTCACTGCTTGCACACAGCCCCTCTCACAAGCATCAACACACACACATACACACACACACACACACACACACACACACACACACAAACTACACTTTTCATTTCATGATTTTTTTTATTGGAGGTCAGTGACGCTGGTCTCATTTAGAGAAGCCACAGCTGCTCATTCAATGATAACTGAGACATATTGTTAGATTTTGTGATTCTTTTTAGCTGTATCCGGGCAGCTCTGTATGTCCAGACACAAAACACACACGCTCTGTCCATTTTTACTTTTGCATGATTTTTTAGAATGTTTTATGATGGCAAGGCTCTTGCTGAAAACATGAATATCTAGCACAGTGGACTGTAGTTGCATCTTCCCCTCCTGAATGCACCAGAATGGTGAAAGTAGTAGTGAGTGGGTGGACTTAAGTGAGGAGGGGACATGATTATGCCCAAGCTAGAGGAATAAAACTGAACAAACCACAGTTCAGAAGGAGAATTACTAGCTGCATCAATCTACTCCAGACACGATTGAAACAAAATTAAATGAAACGGAATTAAGTGCGTGACATTATACTAAACATCTGCAGACATGCAGTCATTGGTAGCCCTCTGTTTATAAGGAAATGTGACAGGAATGTGCTGTGGCAGGAGGATGAGAGCAGTAATTGGCTCAGAGAAGAGACTCTAACACTGATCAGAGAAGACAGCAGAGAGGAAGGGAGAGTGAGGAAAAGAGAGATTCAGGGAAACAAAGTCAATTTAGGATGAAAAGGATTTAGCATTGTCTAATCTGCTCACTTCTCCTGAGCTGATAAGGAAGTGTTGTGTTGTAAAAGGCAGCCAATAGAGAACCCACGCCAAACACACCTTTTTTTAATGTATTGGCTAGCTCCTGGTTTCTGACGGTCTGTGCTGTGCTATGAACATGACTGCATGTGCAATATCCTCAAACTGATAGAAATCAGGTTTTCTATTTTTGTGTGAATATAGTCAGTGGCAGACTATCCTATATATCAGTGTAGGCTTTCAGTCAGCAGTGAATGGGCAGAGCAGTTTAGCACATATTATTTTTGCCCAGTCGACACCAGATTAATGTGCATTTATACATTTTATTTTACCATGTTTACCATCGTAGTTTAGTGTAACAGCATGCTAACATTTCCCAATTAGCACTAAAAATAAAGTACATTTAAGGCTGATGGGAATGAAATGTAAGACCTGTTGATAGTGCTAGATGATGGGTAATCCATCCAATAGTTGTTGATACTTCACTCAAAGCCACAAATTTCAACCTTGTGGTGGCGCTCAAAGGAAAAGTCGGATGATCGCTAAAGTCATTAGGATATATTATCTGGGAAGCATAGATGTCTGTACACAATTCTGTGCCTATCCATCCAGTAGATGTTGAAATATTTCACTGGATAATTGAAAGCTTTGACCTGCTGCTGGCGCTACAGGAAAGGTCAGTATGCTTTTTCATCTGTGAACCATAAATATTTGTACAAAATTTCATGGCAAACTATCCAAGACATTTCAGACATCCTGAGATAGTTCAGTCTCGACCAAACTGGAACACTGACTGACCGACACCTAACGCCACGTCGCTTGCCTGGTTTAAAATATGTCTACTTTGCGCTGTAGTTACCTGTGAAAAGCAGATAACTGTAAGTAACAAAATAATTGTTACAGCCCTTATCACGGGCAGCCTCCTCTTGACTCTCTAACTGTGCATTTGACCTACTTCCAGTTGATTTAAAGGGACACATCCAGTTCAGTGAGTCACAGGTCTCTGCTTTTCCAGCAGGAATGTGTTCATCTGCAGCCGGTGATGGGCTATTTTTGTTTATCATGCAATAATAGTGACATTCTATGTTGTGGTTAGCTGTCTCATGACTTCAGTTGCTATTTGATCTCAGCCATTTGTTATTGATCAAATGCTCCTCGGTTGCATTGTTTGGATGGAGAGAACAACAAGGAATGCTGCTTATAAATCAGCTGTACGTAAGACGTTATTGTTACTTTATGTGAGTGTTAGGTTCCTTTTTTAGCATGAGGTCAAGGGGTCGTTCAATCCTCATGAGTGAGCTGTGCTGTTCATCCCTAAAGGCAGAGCAGGTGTATAGCCAGATGGATCCAGTAGGTCGCTATTAGTCTCCAGCTAGTCAGCGCTTCTTGGCTCTGGCTACTTGCATCTTTCAGACCATGAAAGTATCCAGAGCCAAGAAGAGTGCTGCAATATTATAGCATTCTTTTATTTTATTCACAATGTATTTGATTTTTTTTCTCCCCCATGAAACAAAATATAATTTAAACTGTCTGCAGAGGGAATTGAAAGCCTTATTTTAAATGCTCCTAGTAATGTTCTGCATCAGTTAGTCAGTAGAAGCAATATGTTTGTGTTGTGGCGACACTAATGATATAATGAAATAATATCACTGTTTTGGTCCAGACTGGAATACCCCAACAGCTACTTAGTGAATCGCACATCAGCATGTAAGTATGCTGACGTTAGCATTTAGCTAAATGCACCGTTGTTGCAAAGTGAAGCCACAGTGTCACTAGGAAAGCTGTAGACTCTGGTCTGTTTATTATTTGTGGTGGTCTTTTGTCTATTTCAACATTGTTGGTTATAACAATAACTTGGGAAGGAGAAGGGAGGGAAGGAGAGGAGGTGTGGGAGCAAACCGCGATGAAGCGCCATAGATGAAGCATCACGCGGGAGGTGGATGATGCCACGAAGGAGGGATCAGACCTGATTAACAGGGGAACAGGAGAAGAGAGGGGGGAGACGGAGATGTAGGGTTATGGGCAGGAGGCTGATGTTTTGTGTCTCATCCTCCTGCAGTCACCTCATCAGTATGTGTGTGAGAGCAGCTCCCCTCTCATCTCTATTCTAAGCCTATAAACTGCAAGCTGCCTTTTGCTTGCCAGCTTTAACCACACAAACACAACCAAACACACACACACACACGTAAAAGCCTGCCAGCAACAACCTCCTCTCCTGTCAACGAGGACCTTCTTATGTTTGCTCCTCCACCTCAGTTCCTGACCACATATTGAGCAACAACACACCCTGAGCTGTCTGTCCACCGCAAAGCTTTACATTTAGCAGTTTTCATGCTTTTGACATTATTTCCAGGTTCACCAGGAATGAATGCATGGATGAATCTTGGGAGATAGAGAGAAAGAAAAGGCAGATTAGTTCAGGAGTGGAGGAATATAATTAGCCTGAGCAGCAGAAGGGGATTTGTGCTTCACCGGCTGCCCTCTGCTCCTGCTTCCCTCCACCCTCCTCCCCTCTCGTCCTTCCTTGGAAGTCTATGCTGCTCTTAGCTGTCAGTAGTTGCACTTGCGACGAGGTATGCGTGTGCATCAGTGAGTGTGTGTGTGTGTGTGTGTTTTGTGCAGAGCTGGGCCCATTCTCACCTCCAGTGTTTCAGAGGTTGTGCAGACAGTGACTCAGCTCTTTTTGTTCCTGCCGGCTTTGCGCTGTGCAGTTTCCTAGAGTCCCCAATGTGGCTCTGCAGAGGACACCAAGGCTTTTCTTGTATATAGAGTATGCAGACATCTCCTCACAGGCCAAATGTGAGAACATGTCGGCTTGATTCCGAGTGATCCGGCACATTACAACAAAGAAGGTCCTTCACATGCCTGCATTTGGGGGCTGCGATTTGGAGTCTATTAGAGCGTGCAACAGAGCTTTGCAGGTGCAACGAGGGGTCTCTCTGGATGACCGAGTTTGTTTGAGTGTGTGAGACCAGCAGTCGGCTCTCATGTCTCTGCACGAGTTTCTGCGGGATGGTGGTGAGACGTCGCAGCGGATCATGAACCGGCTCAGTCATCTGATCCAGAACATGGACATCTCTGGACTGGGCTCTCCTTTCCCTTTTAGCCCTGCCAGCCGCAAGAACTCCTGGAGAGACTGGGATGGTAAGAGCAAAAGCGAAAGGGAGACAGTGTGTGCGTTTATGTGTGCACTCATCATGCTTGTGTGCAACTTTCCAGAGTTCATAAGACTACATGCCTGTGTGTGCGTGTGTATGTTTAATATATTCCTGACTGAAGCTCTCTGGCCAGAGTTCTGCAGGGCATCATGCCCAGAGCCTCACACAGTGTTTCCTGTGGGCTACCCTTGCTCCCCACTGGACTGTTTGTCTTTGTGTGTGTGTGTGTGTGTGTGTGTGTGTGTGTGTGTGTGACTGCGCAGCTTAAACAGCCCCTTCAGTTTCCAACATACAGCCCTCGGCAGCTGCACTGATATTTGTCCTCAGCAAATGCAGTAATTGCAGCACCTTACCAGCAGACGAGCTGGTGCAAAGGAGTGGGAACTGCTGATTAAAGCTGCTGACTTTTCAAGTTGGTGTCCTGTCAGCCAGAATTCTGCCACTTTGAGACCTTGGTATTTGCCACTGCATAGAAAAGGGCATTCCCAGCTCTCACTAATACGCAGGGAGAAAAGCATGGTGAGGAAGGCCAGGAGGAGGGCTTGTCAATGGGATAGTGGGATGCCGATGGTTCTGCTTAAGCCACGTGAGTCAGGAGATGTATGGATGGTATTTTTGTATTGCTCTGTGTATTTTTTCTATATTTTGAAAAGCTATAATATATGGCCCTAAAGCTTGCTGACACAATGTATGTGAAAACGCATACATTGTGAGGCAGCCTCATCTCTCACCAAGGTTGTACGCCGATATTTATGTTTGTTCTGTCTCTGGATGAATGTCGCTGCTTGTCCAAAGCAGTTGCTGTGTCTGGCACTTAAGGATTGTACCTGTGTCTGTGTCGGCATATATGCGCAGTTATGTGCATGTTGTTCTTGTCTGCTTTGTTTGTCTGTACCTTTTTTAAGCTGTGTGGTTTCAGGGAAAGTTTTTGTTTTTTCCCGGCTCTGTTTAAGTCATTAGCCATGAGGTGAATTCATACTAGAGGAATCATGTTGTTGATCTAACAGATGTTTGGTTTTACAGGCTGAGGCCACCTAGCATTGGTACCGTACGCAAATCTGTGAAAGAAGGGATCTCTTTTGATATTATTTTTCAGAAAACATTGATCTGCCAAGTGATTCCACCTACGACTTCAGAACAAGTGGAAAACAGAAGAAGCACAAATTGAACCAACAAGCAAACCAGCTTGTCTCAAAATAGTGTGTGTATGTGTGCTACAGATACTCCACAGATTTAGAATTGCGCTCTTTTGACATTGTCGGACTCACGATGGACAGTTAAGGAAAAAGGATCAAAATCGATGCAACAGGAATCAGAGATACTGTCTTTTTTATTTTTTATTCTTCTTTTCAAAACCTGGCACCTCCATTACCAACAATGCAGCTCAACCACCAAGCGTCCTCGTGGGACATTCAGGTGTGTTATGCTAGTAGCGGCTAATGTAGACTTGAGCTGCTAGCCTCAAACAGAGATGAGGAGCGGGCTACAGAGGTCTGGTAAGCTCACTTCTCTCTAACTGCACACCCACAGATTTTATTTATTTTCAAACTTGTAGATTCAACCAACGCTGACTCAAGTGACCTCACTTAAGGCAATTTATCAGATTTTCAGCAGCCCACTCTGAAGCCACGAAAGGCTTTATACAACTTTTTCAACATATGTAGTAGTACTACATATGACCTGAAAATAGACTTTAATGAATAAACTTGGTGATTTTAACCTTTAACTGGGCAGAAAAAAACTAGGAATCCAATAAAATGGTCATGTATTGCGATGAGCAATTTCTTTTTGAGGTTTTTTATGGAAACCTCTCAGAGTTAAAGAAAAAGTATATCTGATACACTAGTTGGTTTCAGTCTTGGTACTTATTGACCTTATGTGAGAACACAATGAATCGGTGTCTTTAAATTAGACTCGGACTGAGTTGATCAGCGATCTGTCCTTTTGTTTGACCCTCTTGTTCACTTTGAGCTGTGCACTTCTGCAACCTAATGTCTCCCGTGATTATCTCTCAAGGTTTATGACACTGATAACCTCCTGCATGCCCTTGGTCACAGAGCAAACACGTGTTAAAACACAATGCCCCACACACACACACACACACACACAGATGCAAGCTTTCATACCCATGCACACACACGTAAGCATACATGTACGCATGTACACACTTACTCAAACCTTTTAGCACACTGAACTTGTATTAGTAGATAATGGCTGACATATGAGACATAATGGTGTCTATCAGCTCATTTTGGCTGAATTCTATCTTTTATATAACTCATTGAAATGGAATCTAAATTTCCACTTTCTGTTAAGAAACAGTGTCTCTCTTTGAGAGGGCTCATTAGAATTAAGTCTTTCAGTAAGTTTGTAAGAATGGGGTCTTTTGACTGGTGTAAACAAGAATAGGGGGCTTTGAATGGATACAGTCTGTAAATGGTTAAATAGGGATGCAGGCAGCGTTTGAATGGGCTGGTCAGAATGGAGGCTTTGTACTTTTGGTCCACATCTCCTGAGATAAGGCAGACGATGAGCCAGAGCTTTGTTGGCCTAGGTAAATGAGCACTGGGCAAAGGGCTGTGTGCTGCAGTTCCTACCTAAGCATTGTGACACAACATGACATGACATAACTTAGCATGCATGGCTTTTTTCTCCCCCTGTTTCTGGCTAGCCCCTATAGAATAATAACTCAATCTTTTTTTAGAGGTCAGATCAAGTCCTACATTAGCAGGTTGGAGGCATAACCGAACCGGGAGGGGTCAGGTAATTGTCCTTTTTAGGGGAGGGACAAGGGTAGCCGGGGGAGCAGAGAGGGTGGGGTAGAGGGCTACACTACAGCTTTTGTCTACAGGAAAGGTAACCTGAGGTTGCAATAGGAAGTCCTCACAGTTACTGAGTGATGTCCTGCAGCCTGCAGTAGAGCACCTGCAGCCTGACAGAGAGTGAGAGGCTGAATGTGGAGTCTGGTGAAAGGTGCAGGCGGAATGAGAGGGAAATTGTTACGGTGATACTTTTTTCAAAGCTGCATGGAACAAGAGGAGAAGAGGAGTGGACAAGAAGTAGAATGGGACAGCAAGATGGGAGTGCAGGAGATGGCAGATCCAGGCTTCTTGATGGAGGAGGATGTTGAGTTGGACTCTGGGGTTTGCATGGAAGTAGACTTGGAGGTGAGTTTAGCAGAAAAGGTGAGTGCAGGCTCAGGTGAACACTCAGACAGAGACGAGTTGGACTGCTTTGAGATTACAGGAAACACAGATTCTCGGTTGACTCGTTACGAGCAAAGAGAAGGAAGTCCAGATGGAGATGGAGGGAGTCAAACTCATGAGGAAGATGAGATGGAGGTTGATTCAGGGTCAGCGGAGAATGGAGAGACTGACGCAGAGACAAGAGCAGAGATGGATGATCAAACTGAGGAGGTCAAAGAGGAAGAGATGCAGGGAGCATTGGATGTGTGTTTGTGGCCAGTGGAGGAGAGTGGGCGTCACGTACGGATCTCTTTGGAGGAGGTGGAAAGATACTACAGATTTTCCCGCTGCTGCCACTGGCTGTGTGGTAGGTGTCTGATGTTTTATCATTTTCTCTCATATATGTTGTGTATCTATCACAAATTATTGTATTATATTAACCACTATTCGGTTCTGTTATCTTAACACATCTGCTTTCTGTCTGCTTCTGCCTTTTTTAATTATTTCTAAACACATAAGACAGCAATAAAACCCAGATAATTAATAAAAAAAGATATATGTCAGGAGAGGTCCAGAAGCCACAGGCTTATACAATCTGGTTATCTGGTATAGATAACCTTGTATTAGTTTTAAACCCTTATCTCACCCCTCGGTTTCCTTCATATTTTATGGACTAATCTGTTAATGTTCAGCCCTATTTAGTGGTTTGCTTTTTTTGTGCCACTCCCCCTCTATGACCATGACTGTAAGCCCCTTATTCCCACTTGTTGCTCTCTCTGTTTGTCGGTACCCCCCCCCACTCTGACCTGTCCTATACTTAGAGTGCAAAATGTTTTCAGAATCATTTTAGGTAACTTGTAAGAGGGCAGATAAGGACAAGAAAGACACTTTGGGTGAAGGACACATTTCTAAATAATTAACCAGCTAATAACCAGCTTGTTCCGTAGTTTACACATTGTCCATGCTTTCTGGCCTGATGAACCAGGGCTTGAGGCTTTTCCTCTCGTCCTGTTGTTTTAATCTGTGTCAGTAGGGGCAGGCGGTCCAGGTGTGCGACTGTGACCCACTAACGTTTGACTGGTCAACCTACAAACGTGAGCGCGAGTGGACGCTAATCTCCATCATTAAGCCTTTTAAAGAACATTAGCGCCTCAACCAGCAGCTGGTGTGTGTGTGTGTGTGTTTGTGAGAGGAATGTTGGAATAATTTAATGTTTGTTTTAGAGTGTGTATTTTCTCATTAGCAGAGTTGCTTGGTAAGTAAAGAGCAGAAAAAGTGCTTTAATTCAATTATCATAGTCGGGGAAAGGTAAGATTTTCATTTATATTGCAAGGTTAAAACAGCAAATACTTTACTAACTTCTAATTATCTAACATGTAATACAATGCAGACAAGTATGAGTAAAATAAACACCACAATTCTTGTTTTCCTGGTGGGAGGAAGTGGCCTGTGCGTGTCAATAAACACAGATTGAGTTTCATTTAGACCACCTCTGAAACAATAATTGTACATATACTTCCATGTCTTATATAAGATCCTTGTGACATCATCAACACATGCTGATGAGTGACCATACCAAAGAAAAAACACTTTGAGTGGTGTCATTGTTCGTTTGTCCTCTTTTGTGAGAAATACAGTAGTATGTGAAACTGGCTCATCCTCTCCAATTCTAATGGCCGGAGGGGCTGTTAAAGATTGTATAATACTGTGTGAACGGTGAGTGGAAGTTTGGAAAGATGTAATGAAAGTAGTAAGAAGAAAGGAGAAGAGACAATGAAGGAATCTTTGACCAAAATGTCATCACAAAAAGGGATTGAAACTCAAATCTGGCATCTTCCAGAGGGGTTTTTTCAGTAACAGAATAGCCTATTTCTGTGCAACTATTGCTGGCCTGTGCGGGGGGTTGGTTTGGATTTGATATGTGTGGGAGTTGCTGGGGGCAAGGCGTGGCTGAGTAAGTGAGGCTGGGTCAGAAAGTGGAAACTGAGAAGTTTCTGTGTGAACTTGATTCCACCAGGAGCGTGTGAGGAGCCTCTGTGCGCTCTGCAGATGACTAGAAAGCAGCAGCTTTGTGTCCTCAGGCAGTGAGTGGCCATTGTCAACATGAGAACGATGCTTTACCAAGTTGCAAACGTCACAGACATGGTCATTTATCTAGCCTCGTTTCCTCTCGCCTGCCTGCTGGTGAGGTGCATCTGCTTTTTGGTGCACACACCCTTGCTTAAGGTTAAATTGAGAGAAAAGAGGAACAGGTGTGTCTCAAATAACATCTGTAAATAGTCAGTCAGTTGTCCCTAATCAATATCTTTTTAACAGATGTCAGTGGGAGATTGTATCCAGTCAATAGAGGCGAAGGTTGAAACGGAGTACTCTATTACATTTTGGTCTGGTAAGAATAAAAGAGACAAAACAGATTTGGTTCAAAGGTCAGATCATTTTTCTGAAGACAACAAAATCATACCAAAAACTGGCACAGTCCATGAGGTTACACGATCAATAATGTTTTTCCAGCTACGAGTAGGCTTTTAATTTATAATAGATGAACTAGTGCAACCTTTGCTGTATCACAGACAGAAGCATTTCCAGTGGAGGAGAAGAGGAAACGGACAGCTTTAACTGATGAGTGTGATTGAAAAGCACCTCAGGTCACGATGGGTTAACAAAGTGGTAACTGCTACCTGTGCATGATGTGTACAATTTATAAACGATTATATATATATATGCATGTATGTGTTTGCCTGTGTGTGTGTCTTTGTGTCCCCGGATGTTTTAGAACAGTGTAATCTATGCGACAGCCTCAGAGGTCTCCTGCTGTCATGCAAGATTTACAACCATCTGCTTCACTGAACAGACGCTGTACAGCATCATTTGTGACGTGATAAACTTGGCCACAGTGTCGTGAAGTCACCAAGCTTCATTCCCTGAGGGATTTGTCTGTTAATATAAACGTAATACATAAACTAAAAGGCCTAGAAAACCTGTGTTCTTGATCAGCTTCTTGAACACAATAATCTGCAAAACAGTGGAACAGTTTTGGTTAACAGAGATTTCTGTTGATGCTGTTTTTCTCTTGTGCTTTTCTCACTGGTTTGAAGTGGTCGAGGCTCGGCTGAAAAAAGGTGATGCCACATACATCTGTGCACCAATCAGGATTTAGCTACATTTCAATCGAGGTTATTTGATTAAGTCTGTTTTCTAATAACTAATTATCTGCTATCTATCCTCACTCATTCTCCTTAGTAGCTACTCACAATTGTGTGTTACTGTACCGCTTAACACTTGTTTGTTTCAGAGGGATGCACTTCCAATTTTTTATTGACATTTAGCCCTCGTTCCTATAGATGCACTTAACGTCACTTTGGACAAAAGCATTTGCCAAATTAACAGTAACAACACATGGACACCAGCAATGTGAAGAGATTTGTAATGTGCAGATTCCACCTGCTTAGCTAAAACCTTTTGATTAATGTTGTTTTGACACAACAGGCATGGCACCAGCTTGTCTCCGAGGAAAAGGGTTTAAAAGAGACCGGAGCCTGAAAATGCCACACCAGGAAGACACACTTGAATGAATCCTGTCCCCAAACAGGGAGAGGGGAGGGAGAGAGAGAGCACACCCTAAGGCCAAGTCATCTGATAGATCTCATTGCCAAACAAAGAGTAACAGAAAGGCTCCTTGGTTTGTTTAACCCGGAGTTAGGGGAGGGCTCGAAGTAAAAGGGCTGTGACAGATAGTCATCATAACATACAGGATGAACAGAAGAACGACATCCATAACGATGATGGATATTTTGTGATTCTGCGAGATGAACTGAGCTCCAGTGAGTGTGAAGTCGGACTCTGTGGATATGTTTTGGCCTGGCCTTTGAGCACCATGTCAATACTCTGCCAGATGTGACGGGACAGGTACGGTGCCATACAGGGAACGTTGTTTGGACAAACTGTGTATTCATCTAAGTCTTGACAGTATAGTTGTTGATTTCCTTGTCTCTTCAGGACTAAGATAGTACAAACAAAAGAGGGGAGAGAATCTACTTGTTACTTTTGTACTGCATTATATCTCAAAGCACAAGTATAATATATAATATATGAAAGCACTTTAACCAGAATCAAAAGTCAACTGAATTCACAAATAAGTACAAGGTGAGCACCAATAAATGTTCTTCCTACATGTTTTAAGCTCCACCATCCTCACATCTTCCTCGCATGAGCGAGACAGAAGCGTCTCCGTATGTAAGGGGACTATTTCTAATGGTTGTTTAAAGATTTAAACGCAAGGGGAACATTTCAGTGCTTTTCCAAAATGTATATACAAACCTTAATATATATTAAATAATGGCTTTACAAATGTTAAAAAGAAAACTATTTTTGAGCCAGAAAGACAGTGACCTGACAGCGTGACAATGACGTGGCAATTCTGTCTCATTTGCCTCGAGACTAAGATGAAAAGTCAATATTGCTCTTCACTGTCACTTTGACTCGCCAGTCTGTTTTTAAACCACTTTTACAGGATCAGGTCTGTTGACTGTGAGACACTCCCTTCCAGTAATCTCCTGGCTTTTCTGGTCCCTGGATGCCCCTCGTCATTTGCCCCACCTGTATTTTCATGCCTCCAGCCTATTTTAAGTATTTTACAGTATCATAATTCAGTTTTGTGGATTTTTCAGATAACATAATTATTATTTAGCTTGCAGAGGAACTATAGCTCTCTAGCCCTGGGCATCTTGATGGGCTGCATGTGCTTTTATACAGAACATGGAAAAGTAATGAGGAGCTCCAAAAGCCAGCGCTCCGTTCTGTCTTGAGATGTGTTATTTTTTTTTATTTTTTATTTTTTTAAAATGTTCTGCTAGTCGCCAGTACTGTTGAGTTGCTGTGATAGGAGGCGTGAAATGTCTGCATAGAAAAATGCCCCAAGGATTGATGCTGAAAATTACTTTACCCTACAGTAGCTTCTGACAGCAGCACCTGAACACAACGCACCTGATTACTTTTCTTTCTGTGAGGCCTCTTGCTATGAAGTCACAAATCTCATAGATATTGTTTTTTTCTGGGGTATAAGGTGTGTGTGTGTGTGTGTGTGTGCGCGTGCGTTTTGAATGTTTATCTTGTGCTTTAAGGATGAATTACGGACCATAAAGTGAAACTGAAATTTTGTCTTTGTTTGTCTCTTTGTCTTATGTCTCATCGAGGCTGTTTGAGAGACACAGCAAAGCAGTTGCAATATAATCCTGTACCAAAGCATTGTACAGTACTTCTGCCAATTTCCCTGTATTGATCTGTTTTGCCCTTTTGTTGCACACCTCAGTTTCAAGTTGAATCTGTAGCCAGTTTTCATTTAATAAGCAATACTGAAACGTTTCTTAAATAGAAATCCATGAGGTATATTGTAGGTTGACTGTTTTAATACAAGAGTTGTTTCTCAGTGTAACCTACTTTTCTTCTTTCATGTTGTCAGAGTAAATATCTCTGTGTGCTTTGTCTTATCACTTAGATCACAATGGAAATATAATGTTTTCCAGCTTTCACATTGCTGTAGCAATTTCCAACATGTAATGATGATCATATACAAAGGTTTACAGTCGGCCACATGCCCCAAAAGGTCACTGGCTAGACTACTAATGCACCCCCCTGCCTTGATCCCTGGTATAACTAGAATCTCCATCTCCTACTGGGGTAATAAACCTTAAGTCTGATTATTTTAATCCTTCTGAAGAGGGTCCATGGGGGATGGAGAGCTGCTGAAGGTGGAGTGAGGGCACCTGCAGGAATCGACACTGCACTGGGGGAACAGCAACTGTGGGGGGGGGTGGCCTCACGGCTATGTAGTGTCTCCCCCAGTCTTTTTTTAAAATATAAATTTCATGACGTAGATAAGTCCCAACTGGTTGTCTCTATCTCGGCATTGGCTTTGCAAAGTTTATGCTGTATTTGAAACGGTACATGGTGTGTTGAGCTATTTTTCATCCATGAAATGTCAATATTAACATCATTGATGCGTTTCATCACATTACAGACATATCATTTAGTTCACAGCAAAAAACTGGTTTAAAGCTATGGCTCATCTTGAGGGCCTGTAGTAACTTTATCATGATGATGCACGTTGTATAACAAAATATAGCCTGTTAACACGACCATACTCTACGCGCTAACCCGCCATTTTCTGTCGCTTTAAAGTGTAATTTTCTGCCACCTACTGGTGAGTGCAAGTTGTGTAATCGTGAAACAAGGAAGTACTTATGTCTAGTATTACTGCAAACAAAATGTTAAATTAAGACAACTTAACTCTAAACGTCACTTTTCCACCACCTACTGGCTACAGCAAGACGTGTAACTCTGATACCGATAAGTAAATATTTATATCAGTTGTAGTTGTATTTTTTGCGGTAACACATCATTTTCTTCCGTGCTATTTGTGCTGTACCTCTAATGTAATGGAAATATTACTGTCATAGTAATGTTGTATATAAGTTTAATTTTGCCTCCATAGTATGGATGGCGAAGCAGCTCTTTAAATTGCCCACATTAGTCGGTTTGGTAATCAAAAAGACCTGAGAAATTTCCTCCAGGCTCCCTCCATAATAATCTTCAGCTTCGATGTCACTAATATTTGCATTTCTCTCTTTTCTCCAGATGAGATCATGCAGCTGGACAGCAGTCCCCTCCGTGCTGCTGACATCACCCCTGACCTCAAGAAGCAGTTTGCCTTCCTTTCAGGTGACACTTCGATCTGTCTGTCTCTCTGTTTGGATGTATGGCAATGTGCCATTTCAGGAATCATTTATATTTGCTGTACTCCACTAGATATTTGCATAGTTAATATGAACAGTTTTCTCCTGACAGTTACGATTTGCTATTCAAATCTCACCTCCCTCCTCTTCCTCTTCTTTGTTTGTCAGATACCCACTGCCTTGTTGCTACTGCTACCTATTCTGTAGTTCACTTACTGCTACTGCATGTCTAGTTTAAAATCAACCTCATGTTTTCATCTCCACAAGGGTCTTTTCACGACATTTGGGCATCTTTCTAAGAGACTGCCAGATATGATGTCCATTCCTACACTTCGGTAAAAGCTGTGTGTGTCAGAGGTGACCTTGTGGCCGCAACAGAGTCTGGAACCATTTTGCAGACAAAGATCTAAGAAGACGTTGAAACCATGACCATGACCATGCACTTGCTGTTGCTATGGCGATGAGAAGAAAAGGCAGACAGATTGATATTCCAGTCACATGCACTGACAGAGCAGCTGTTCCACAAAGTGTGTGTGTGTGTGTGTGTGTGTGTGTGTGTGTGTGTGTGTGTGTGTGTGTGTGTGTGTGT
>JAVQJL010085159.1:0-28139 GCA_036024295.1 Nannoperca obscura
GGCCATGAAGTTGTTGTTGCGCTCAGCTGACTGCAAGTGAAAGTCCCTCCAGAGCGAACAAAAACACCAAAAACCTCTCCACCAGCACATTTGTGGAGGCCACGACACCAACAAGTTAACACTAAACAAAAAACCCATAAGTACAAAGTTAAATAACAAAAAGATTTAAAAGAGCAAGTAAGACGAGCGGAGCAACCGTATCGGGCAGCACGCACTTACAAGCGCATGCGCACACTAGCGTATTGACTAGAAGTTGAAATTACTTTGTTTGTGTGATAAGAGTGCATGTTTTTGTAACATGAGTTTATAATTATTAACCCATGTAAAGAGTTTAAGCAGTTAAAACACTGTTGCATTTTATTCACGCTAGTGTTAGTGGGCCAAAGCGTCTGGGCCAGCCAGGCACACCAGGAGGCCAGGACCTGGAAGCCGCCCTGCGCAGCCTGTCAGCTCGCCAGCAGAACCACTCCTCCGAGCGTCCTTTCTTTGATGTGGAGCGTGAGCGTAAACTCCATGCCTTGGCAGCAAACAGCGAGGAGGGCGAGGGCTCCAGCGGCTTCCTGACACCAAATGACAGCCTGGCCTCCAGCCCAGTGGCATCGACAGGCACCAACTACTCCAACGGCAGCTCACGGCAGTCCTGTGGCTCCTCAGGAGGATCCAGGTCCTACCTGCCCGACCGCCTGCAGATCGTCAAACCTCTGGAAGGTAAAAGCTTCAGCTAACCGCAATAAAAACGACAAACACCACACAAATGACAAACATCAACAATGAATGACATTTAAAACATGACACGATAATTAAAACTCGGTTAAATAAAAGTTATTTCTAACAGTATACATAACTCTCTTGTGTTCAGGCTCGGTGACTCTGCACCAGTGGCAGCAGTTGGCCAAACCAAACCTGGGAGGGATCCTGCACCCACGGCCGGGCGTCCTGACTAAAGACTTTAGGGAGCTTGAGATCGACATACAGCACGTCTATAGCCTGAACGACCTGGAGGAGGATGAACCTGACCTGTCGCACTTCTCTGGAGCACATGACATAGGTAAGACGCATGTAAACGCACTGTAACACAAGATACAGTTCCACTAACCCTTTCAGTCCTATTCATATCATTAAATCCCCTCTAAAATCCACGGTTTCCTGCTTTCTCTCCTCATTATTCAAGTTTGCAGTGTTTGTATCCCGTTCATTGTATAGTATAACTTTAGTTTCCAGCTTCAATGGGTCTTGTAGTTTCTCATTAAATGTGATTTTCTTCATGTGTTAGTTTAATGCGCCTTTTCTCCCTCCATGACCTCACAGTCTCTCCATCCGGTCCCAACCTCCCTCAGACCTCTCCCACGCATACCATTACCACCTGCCAAGTCCTCCATCCCTCCCTTGTCATCCCCTCCTTCTCCAATAGGTAAGAATGTACACACTGTAAACATGGCGTTACTGTACCAGTGCCTTTGTGTGTGTGGGGGGGGGGGTGTCACTTTCATTCAATTAGTGTGGATGTTCCAGATCTCCTCTCTTTCCCAGGCTGCTTTTCTCTCCCCCCTTACCTTCTGCTCTCTGCCCCCACAGTGGCAAGAAGCGTCTGTCGAGGCTCTTTCTCCAACTCTAACAGGGGCATTCGGGGCAAAGTAAGAGTTGAGGGTTCTGGATAAACTATGGATGCTCGATTTTAACATTATTGATGGAGGCACAGTACGGTGTTTGTTTAACTAAATAACACAGGTTAATCACTTAAGAAGCCTTTTCTGCCTACATTTTCAAAGGTCGTGGTCTAAGGTCAGAGATGTTAAACATTTCCTGTGACCTAATTGAAATGATCATAGCCACTTTCTGGAAAGAAAACACGCACTGTGCTTCCGTGTAATGCCTCATATTAACAGTTAATGCTGCTGAGCTCTAACTGCGACACTACACGTTTTAATGCCTCTTGCTTTTTCTAGGTTTTCATCTCAGCAAACCACCAGTTCCTGTTTCATCACCGCTGCCACGCTAACATCATGTTTATCGGTCTTACAGACACTAACAAGAAAAGATTTAACCCGATCTGTTTACACTGCCTGTGTTTTTTAAATGTTTTTTGTATGAGCTTGCTTGTTTGTGCAACAAGAAACAGATTGATTGTGTTTTATTTTTTATTTTTAATGATTATTTCCTTCTGTTGGCAGCGTTCGCTCTTTCGGCCTGCCATCTTGTCGGAACTGTGAGCTCGTGAGCGCTTCATCGCCGGCCCACCAGCTGCACTTTGGACTGGGAGGCCAGACCACCACCACCACCACCACAAATGTAACCACTTCGTCACTGGGACTCGTGCAGCTGCTGCAAGAGTGTGGCATCTCAGCTTCTCCTTATCCCCACCACAACCTGTACCACAGCCAGAGTACAAACGCTTCCCGATCCGCAGCAGAAGGGAAAGACGGAGGCTCATGTGACAAAGCAGGAAGAGGGAACACCTTCAGTTTGAACTTGGTGGAGAAGCTTCAGACTCTGGGCTTGCACAGAGTGGCAGCCCGGGGGATGATGGGCCGCAACGGCATGGAGAAAGAAGCAGTCACACATCCTGTGAAGGTTTGATGAGGGCTGCTCACCACTTACCTCCTCTCTCATTCACCGTAGTGACTTTCCATCCAGCCATGTGAGTCCCACTGTGCAGTTCAGGGCCCGCAGCTCTGGTGTCTTGAAAAAAAAAAGCCACACGACGTGCTAGAGCCATACTTTAAGCTGTCGGTAGTGTACAGAAATATTCTTTTCTATGAATTTGTGTACAGTAGTTTTGTGTGTGTGTGTGTGTGTGTGTGTGTGTGTGTGACATCTTCATCTCAGGACACCACCTGATCACCAGTCTGTTTGACTGCATCCTGCTTGACTGAAATACCTTCTTTTTACACAAAAGAAACATCAAGAAAAAAATATTTTTATATTTTGTTCCGTGTGATTTGTGATTGTCATTTTACACGTTTTCCCTGCCACTGGTTTTAAAAAAAACAACTCATCACCTGTCTTTTTTTTGTTTCCAAAGTGGAGCATCACTTATGTATATATCAAAGTTGTCCTTTGGGTTAAAAAAAAAACAAAAGACTACGTGCAGTAAATTATTGTTCGTTGAAACCACAAACCAAACCATTACTGTCACACTGAAGAACTTTCAAATGCACTAAAATACACACTGGTCTTCCTGCTGCATTGAGAAAAGCATGTTGTATATAAGATTGTCAAATATGCTAAATGAAACCCATGGGAAACTGATCATGAAGCATTTCGATGACATCTTCCCGCAGACCGATGATACACTGGCTGAACTGAAACATGCTTTTGCGGTGTGCCCTACAGTTCACCGCCCGCTTTCACATAGCACATGTTGTTATGGCTGCATACAGTACAGTGTAACCTGCGAGATGTTGGAACTTCTGACCTTGTGGACTTTATCCTGAGCCAAACCTCACCCGAAAACAAAACAGAACAGGTTTGCCATGCTGCGTCAAAGACAGTGAATGGGAATTTTAGAAGCAATAAGTGTAATTACTGTGCTGCGCTGACTGAGAATCTTGTGCAAATCTGCTGTATTTCACATCATCAGGAATTTTAAAATTGCTGGAATATAAATTAAATGAAAATAGTTTGGAGCATTCAAAGTGAATTTTCAAGGAAGATCAGGGGAATTCTTATTTAGAGACGAGGAGAAGAGGTCATTATTTAAACGGTGTGTTTCTTTGAAATCTTTCTAAAAATCATCTATAGCAAAAAGGCATAGGATACTGTGGATTCAAAAGGGAAGTAAACACAGGTAATAATTTGTGTTCTGACTTAAATCAACCAAACTACTGTTCTCTGCACTACTGTTTGCTCTATTCTCTGATAGCATCACAGCTGTATGTCACTGCGTGTGTGTACATTTTACCACCTGTGAATAAAACTTTGCATTTCCATCCAGCACAGTTGTGTCGCTCTGTCGCCTCATGACAACAATGAATTTACACAAGATTATTATGATTCTGCAAATAAGTTTATTTATAAAGTTGTAGGGAAAGTAAAACATGGACTTCTGATAAAATCTGAACAGAGAGCAGTGAGTCTGAGCTTTCAGTTTGGCGTTGCTGGGTCTCACTCTGCATCCCGTCGTCCGAAGTCCACCCAGCCCTGGTAGTCCCGACCTGACATGCACTCAGAGTTCATCACCTCTGTGAACAAACCATTCCTACATGAACCACACACAATGGTTCAGAACAGATCTTTAAATCTTCTCATATATTCCCACTCACTCTTTCATCTCATAGACAAGTGAAACAAAACAATCAAAGAACTTTCACACACACCCCACCCAACCCACAGCATACCTGAAATTGCTTGCATTATTTGTTTGGTCATAATCTCGCGTTCATCCTCCGTGAGGTGTGCCCGTCTCTCCATCCGTGCAGAGTGAGTCTGAGGTGCCGGCTCCTGTCTGCCAGTCGACTCTCTCACTTTCTCCCTCTTGTCAAGAAGCTGCTGTAGTATGTTGGACTCTGCATCTGCAGAGAATCCAGGTGAGGAGGCTGCACTGCATGCTAGCAGTGCAGCCAATAGTGCAATCACCACAACGACCTTCCCTGACATGTCTGCGTACAAGAGGAAAAAAAGTGTTTTGTAAAATCCTTTTTATATTTACTCTAACAGGCAAAATAACTATCCAAAAAGATGAAGTTACTGTACCTGTGTGGACAGGATGAGATATGTGCACAATGAAATGCGAGAGGAGTTTAGCTTCTGTTGCAGTTCTGGTGATTGTGAGCAGATTGGCTCTTTTATACCACAGTTTTGGTGGTCAAAAACAGATAAGTGTTCACTGATTGATTGTCAGACGGAGGCATTGGGAGGATGTGCGTAAAGGAAACGGTGGAGCACTACATCCACAAACCCATTATTATGCTTTTCACTTACCTAGAAAGGCCTTTTTTGCACTGCAATAACAATAAAACGAGTCAATGGGTTTACATAAAAATCCAATACTCCTTTAGAGACCAATACAGAGCATGTGATGTAACTATGTAGACGCTGGCTGGAAGACTTTAAAGGCTGAAAGCAGGTTTTTGTAATGTTACGTTCCTCAACTGGCTTCTAATCAGACATCTCCACTGGAAGCATTAGCAGTACTATTATTCTATGTGAATGTGAATTCTAGGTGATACATCTCGTCTGAAAAAAAGGCAATGTGTCTATAATTTAATGATTGGTTGGAGGTGATTATTGCCTTCACCATGTCATGTTGTGGCCTGGACTTTCCAGATGACGTACACGCTACCCTTTTAGTAAAAATACCATGCAGCGTGGTTGACATTAGCGCTGTTTACATACTGTATAGATTTTCTACAAGTGGCCCAGATATTACGCATTCAGTTTCCACTGACAATAAGTCTACAGTACATGAACGCAGCCTTCAAATATTTTCCACCAGGCAGTGAAAGCACCATCTCTTAGCTGGATTTATTCCGCAGCAATGACTGGGTGATTATGTGCTACACAGCAAAGTGACAGCAACACAATGGAAATCAGATAATGCACATGCATATGTTCTGAGTCCTCTTAGATATGCGTCAGCTTAGAGAATTCTTTAATTTTAAGTTGCAGGATCTATAAGGTTGGTGAAATGTCATGATGAGTGACAATAACAGTATGAATAAATTAATGGTGTCATGGTGTCAGTAAAACAACAATTTCATCATCATCAGTGCTGCTGTAGCTGTTTATCTCTCTGTAAAAGTACTCAATAGCAGCAACTGGTGCTTCTTGGTTTTTCTCAGGTTAAATTCATTTAATAAGATTGTGATGTAAACATTGTTCCTCACACCAAATCAATTATTCACAATCGCCCAATTAATAGCAAGTTGCTGAATTCAAAAAGACTTTTAACCTTCACGTTAAAACTAAAATAAGTAACCCTTTGAATCAAATTAGAACTACAGCTTACAGCTGCAATGGAGCACTTTTTTCAAAGTAATGGTCTTAAGTGTGGATGAGGAAGAAAGATACTTCCACAGAATTGTGGCCTGTAAAGTTTTCCACTTTTCCACGATGGGTGTGTTCCACTGCAGATCGATTAGATTTTTAGATTATTGTTTCAGTCGTTTAAGTAAGTCTTACTCTGAGCTCATGTTAGATAAGCATCCTATGCAAAAGGCGTGTCAGTGTTTTGTTTGTGTGTGTGCGTTTGTGATGGGGTGGGGTGGGGTGGGGGCGAGTTATTGAGTTCACAGTCATGTTTGGAGAGACATATTTTCTAAACAATGCATTATATTTTTGTCTACTCCCTTTGCTTCGCTGGAAAGGGTGGTAAAACGTTTCAAAAAGAAAACAGAAAGCAGTTTAGAAGAACCAGTTTATAATGATTATAATAACATCTTGGTTTCCAAGCAATTCCTTTCAGTGGTTTCTTTGACAAGTAAAACATTTGACACCTCACATGTTTGTGCAGTTTCAGCTGGGGAGAGAGTAAAAACGTAATGGACAAGATCTAGACATGGACAACATGACAGTGATGATATTCATGGTGGTACAGGCTGCTGCAGAGCGAGTGCGGCTGTCAAGAAACGATGCATTTACTTTATTATAGTGGTCTGGAGGAATTAACAGTTATTGTTGATGTAGCTGCAGGATATCTGATGCTGAAAGCTGTGCACACTCTTACTGAAGCAAAACACTATGCAAAGTGCAGAAAGACATACATTATATTAGTGCTATTACTGCTGCTGTTACTCTTGTGTAGAGGGTCTAGGTGTACATAAAGCCATGCACCTGTTGAAACTCCATCTTAATGACAGAAAAAGTGACATCAAAGTTGCATATGTGCAAAACATTTCTTACTTTAAAGCATGACTATGACCCTGTTTACACCTGGCATTGACATGCGTCTTGGGTGATGTGATTACAAGTGGACAGCTCTAAGTATGTCAGTGTTCATTATTGCAAAGACCAAATGCTTTGTTGTTTTTCAAACGACGGGACGCAGCAATGCACTTACTAGTTTGCAAAGACTTTTTCGACAATTTGAAAGGCTGTTTGGAACTTTTTGTCTCGAATAAGTATGTACTTCTGCTTGTGCAGAGAACATCAGTTGACAACATGGACCAGGTCGCACCTGAACATAAGAGTTGTCCACTTGCAATCGGATCACCCAAGAACTCAGTGATGTCAGTTAGCTGGCCAATAAGGCTGTAACCCCCTGAATGTAGTGAATTGCATAAGGTTTTGTTTTATTTCTTATCCAACTCTTAATTTGTAAGAGGAAGGCTGTGCTACTTCATCTATCAAAAGTGACATGGCTAAAGCCTGGCTTTAGTTTGAAATGAGCAAATGTTCAGCCAAGTGTGTGGCATTAAGGAAGAAAAAACAATTATCTTAAAGCTGGCTGGTTATCAGTTAGCCAGACATCAAGCTGCCTGTTTAACCTGTCTTTCACTTTCTTTTAAACTATTATCTACATACCACGCATTGTTGTGGCATAAGACCAGGCGCCGTCTCCTGTCACAGTCCTATAAATGCCCAGTTGTCTCAAGCAGCGACACTCCTCCAAGATCAGCTGCAGGTCACCTCCACCTCCACCTCCACCTCCACCTCTCACCATGTCTGTCTCTCTCATCCGCCAGAGCAGCAGAAGCAGCAGCTACAGGTCCCGCAGCATCTCCAGCGCCAGCGCCGTCAGCATGAGCGGGGGGATGCAGTTGATCGGAGCCGGCCACAAACGCATCTCCACCGGTGCCTTCCAGTACCGGTCGCCCAGCGTGTACGGGGGCGCTGGGGGTCACGGGACCCGCATCTCCCAGCCCTTCCCAGTCTTCTCCTCCGGGTACGTCGAGACTGCGGTGTTCAACAACGAGAAGGTGACGATGCAGAACCTCAACGACCGCCTGGCCTCCTACCTGGACACGGTAAGCAATGATGATGATGATGATGATGATGATGATGATGATAATTATTAAATTATTAAAAAGAAAACCCTTTTTTTAAATACCGCATATAGTCTCTCCTAACACACGCTAACTCACACACATTCATATCTTACATGCAGTGATGCATGGACGCACACCCACAAATAGTAAACTTTAAAGGAGAGGTTCACATTTTTTCCAAGTCTGTCTTAAAACAATGGTCAGGTGCCTATCTGAACAGTGGAACAAGTTCTGCTTGCTATAATCATTTAAACGTAAGCAGATCCTCTCCCTAAATGTGCTTACAATGGAAGTGCTGGGGAGCAAAATCCAGAGTCCTTGTTTCGTGCAAAAAATATATTCCAAAGTTTATGTGAAGTCAATATGAGGCTTCAGCAGTCTTGAGTTGGTCAAATTACAACTTAATATTAGCGTCAGAACTTTTTAATACATTTTAAAGCACATAATAGTAGCATATTCTGTATTAAAGTAGTATTAAAATATATGACATTGTAGTTTTTCACATTTATGTAATTTATGTCTTTCTTGATTTGAGTTATTTGTTATTTTGCAGATTATGATATTAAAAACCTATGAGTTTAAATCATTGTAAAATAAACTACCCAACAATACATACTTTTACTTAAAACAACTTAAAACAACATCTTTACAGAAACAGTGAATATTTACTTACTCAAAGCGCAAAATTTGATCTTTTTAGGATTGGTATTCTATTATGGTAAAAAAAAAATTAAAAACAAAAAAAGTAAATGGCACAATAAAAAAACAAAAACAAATCTGATTAGCTTCCAAGTGCCAACCAGGATTTATGAGCCAGAACTAAAGTGCTTTGTAAATGGCCACATTTGTTACCTGGGGTCACCCCCTGGTTGTGCGTGCAGGTGCACTCCCTGGAGGCAGCCAACAGTAAGCTGGAGCTGCAGATCAGAGAGCACTATGGGAAGAGAGGTCTAACTGTTTCCAAAGACTTCACCGACTACTTCGACACCATCGCAAAGCTCCGAGCTCAGGTACCAATCACGATTTACACATCAGTCATGACACATTCGAAAAGGGTATCACCCACAAAACTATTACCCACAGATACATAAATACCCCCCCCCCCCCCCCCATGCAGATTGCGACGGCATCTTCAGAGAATCAAAGGATCCTCCTGCAGATTGACAATACTCAAATAGCTGCTGCTGACTTTAAAATAAAGTAGGTTTAACTTCCTCTCTTGCTAGGCTACATCTACATGCACCCTCCAACAATTTATTTGGATATATGTCAACAACATTTGAGGAAAGGTTATTGTAGTTTGTACTTTTCAAAAATGTTGGATTACATCCACTTGAATATCACAAAGAATGAAGATGTGGTTGAATGGTCATATTGTTCCTCATTTAATTTAATTACAACTACACCTGGCTTCCTTCTGTAGGCATGAGATGGAGCTGAGGTTGCATATGATGGTGGAGAACGATTTGGCTTATGCCCGAGGGACCCGGGACAGTCTGACTCTTTCCATCTGTGAACTGGAGGGGCAGATAGAAAGTCTCAAACAGGAGCTTGTGTACATCAAGAGCACCCACGAGGAGGTGAGGATGTCTCTTTTGTCACGTTTAAAACAATGTGTAACAAAATTGTTCAAACACAAAATAGCTTTTTGTCTGTTCTGTACAATGGCGCCATCTGCCGGTGGGTGGCAGCCATCACTCACTCACCTGTGGAAGGGCAGGAGATAAAAATGTGTGCCTTTCCCATGTTGCAGGAGATGCAACAGTTTAGGATCCAGCAGACTGGCACAGTTAACGTAGAAGTGGACAGCGCAGAGTCTGAAGATCTGATAAAGGTCCTGGAGGAAATGAGGGAGCAGTATGAAGCTGTGGTGGTGAAGAACAAGCTGGAGCTCGAGAAATGGTTCCAGTCTAAAGTGAGACGGGAAAGCAAAGTGCCTGAACATATTTACAGATGGAAATGTCGAGGTACATATTGCATAAATATGTGTGTTTGTGTGTTTGTGTAAAAAGGTGGAAACTATCCAGACACAAATCGTGACATGTACCAAAGAGGTGAAGATGTTTTACACGCAGCTGTCAGAGCTGAAGAGGACCTGCCAGAGTCTGCAGATAGCTCGACATAGCATCATCACGGAGGTAGGCCGTAGACGAAATGGCACACTTTCACTGCGTGGGGTTGTTGGGTTAGCTGATCACGCTTAGATTAAAGGGTAGGTTCACATTTTTTCAAGTCTGTCTTAAATCAACCCTCACATGCCCATATGTACGTTGGGACCTTTTTTGCTTGTAGTAATTATTCCTCCTGTTCATAACGGACATTAAAAGATCCTTTCCTGATGTGCTTCCAATGTAAGTGATGTGGGACAGGAGCCACAGAAAAAAAACATTTCCAAATTAACTTAAGATAAGTACTCAATCATGTGTTTAAAAGCTTATCAGATGTCAAAACTCTGCACAATGTTTTGTAGGCTAATACTCAGAGATTTTAAGAAGACAAGTTGTCACTGTCACAACTATTTTGTCTTTCCAACAATAAATGTTGTAATCTACCAGGAGCGACGTCATATTGAGCCTGGTTCAATTTTTGCTGGAACCCCCTGCCTGAAACTGACCTATCAAATGGATATCTTCTTTTTAGTACAAAATTCCCTCTTTGCATTTTTCCTGACAGTGTTTACATTCTGAGCCAGGGTGGCAGTATAGTTACACAACACAAAAAGGGAATATTGTACTAAAAGGAAGATGCACTAAACTTAATATGCTGAATAATATGCTCATATTAACTTCTTCCAAACAATGAGGCAATCCTTTTCTCTGATCACACTGACAGCTTTCCTAACACCGTTCCTGTCTGTCCTGCAGATTCAGTGCCTGCAGAAGAATGAGCAAGAAGTGAAGAGTCAATACAGCGTTGAGCTCAGCCAGCTGCAGCTGACCATCAACACGCTGGAAATCGAGCTGCAGCAGCTGAAAGTCTCTCTGGAGCATCAGCAGGACGAGTACAACACGCTGCTGGACCTCAAGATGAGGCTGGAAGCAGAGATTGCCGAGTACAGGAGGCTGCTGGAGGGAGAGCTGCACGAACAAGTTGAAGAAAAAAAGTGATAGATTAAATATTTAATTTATTTAACTCTTCAAAGTAAAAGTAGCAGTCCAACAGTTTAAGCAGTAGAACGTGTTTTAAAATAATGTTCCCTCTCCCCGTAGGGCTGTGGTCATCAGCAAGGTTGTGGAAGTGGAAGTGAAAGGTAAGAAAGTCATTCACTGAACCGTCCTTCTGATCTTGTAACAATATCATTGAGTTGCACTGTAGTCACATGATACATCGTGTTTTTTGCCCCCCTCTGTAGAGCATAAACCCCACATCGAGAAGAGAGTGAAGACCATCGTGGAGGAGATTGTTGATGGAAAGGTGGTGTCCTCCAGTGTTGAAACCCAAGTGACGAACATTCAGTAACACCTCTGCGGCCACTAAACTTATATTTCTTACGTTCTTACTCCTGTAATACCTGCTTAATGAGGGGGGTTATCTTGGCCTTTCCTTTCTTTTCTTTTGGATTGCAGTTACATAGCAAAGTCCCAGCAAATGATGCTCGCTCTCATAATCACAAGACCAAAATGTAGTTAAAAGCCAAGATGTGTATTATTATTCACAAATGTATATTACAGTTCAGAAAGGTGGATTATAGTTTGTACATGACTTGACACAGGAATTGTAAAAGGGTCAAGATTCAAGCCAGTTTTGGGTTACACAAAGAAAATGATAAAAACCCAATATTGTTTTTGTTGTATGAGCTCAGTGTGGTGTCTCCTGTATTTTGCCTTTGCAGATACTCTGGTGAAAATCACAACAATACACTAAAATAAAGCATAATCTGACATGAATGTACCGTGTAGTATTTAGGGTGTAACTTCATATGTGACCACCAGGTGTCACTTTGTCCTTCTCTTAAAAAGGGAAGTCTTGGCACAACTTTAGTGGGTTGTAAAACTTTATTTTGCTTAATTGGAAACAGATTGTTGCTGCACAAGATACATTTAGAAACATGATTTTAACTCAGTCACAGGACTATAAACAATGGTCTGCAAGTAGCACAAAAAGGCACAATACTGATGCCATGTTGTACATTGTAGAAAAAACAAGCGTGTAATTTTGATTACGAAAAGCCTTTTTGTACTGTAAACGGTTTACAGTCACCTTTGAGTCACCAAAGGCTTCTTCTTTTGGGTGGAGTTGAATCAAGTGCAGACTTGGGATGTCCAATCATCCAAACGTCAGTGATTCCCCTGCATTTTTAGTTAATCTGTTGGTCAAAATGACTCACCATTAAGACTCCCTCCCTTTCACTGCTTTTGTGCTGCACTCTGTTAACACATTGTTCAATATCATCAGTGTAATTAAGTGTACTCAGTGGCCCTGAAACATGATTTACCTTGTTTCAGCAGCTTGGTGCAGCAGAGGTGTATCAAATTTAGACAAAGAGGACCGGATTAATTTGCCTCACTGTCTAGACCTTGCAATTTAAATTATTCTGCATGAATAGACAAGACAATAATCAATAAAAAAAACACTGTGCACCACTGTTGGGTCCTTGCAACTCGCACCTTACATACATACACACGTACATTTTAAATTGAAATGTTAAATTCACCCTCCTGGTGTCAAACTTCATCCCTAATTGTAAAAGAAAAACATTGTCTTTGAGGACGGGCGAATTCTCTGCACATGTGCGTTTTGCTTTTGCACAGTAGGTCGTGTCACTTAATGGTTGTGTGCATCACATGAGGAAATTGACTGCAATTATCTCTATTATTACCAAAATACAAACAATTAATTAGGCTTAATTGTGTACACATGGGCTCCCCATTCAGTTTTTAATGACAATTCACAAATGAATATTGAGTCCAGAGTTCCCTGTTGTGAATTTCCAGACCTCTCAGTGCATCTGAACATATGACTCCAAAGGGTGTGGCCAATACCTGCAGGGCATACCAAGCTGCCAATGAAACCAGTCTGGGCCTGAAATAGTACAAATAAAACACACCTGATGCTGCAGTGAGTCATCACAGCCCTCACATCCTCTCCTGCATGAGCTAGAAAGGAAGGTATTGTTTCATATTGGCTGATACATGAGCGTTGCACACCCAGGTAAAACACTCCAGGCTATTTCTCATGCCGCAGCGCATTTCGAACATTCTGTTCCTGTTTTCACCACAAGCTGTCGGTATGTGTGTAGGGGTGCTTATCGTACTCAGATTTGAATGGGCCTGAGAAGTCATTCCCATTTACATGACAAAATGGATGGGGTGTGTGACACAGTAAATGTGTCAAAAAGACTTACTGATATGGTTTTTGGCAAAAGCCCTGCATCTGCGAGAACGCCTAACCCCCATGCCGTGTGCATTGCAGAGCAGCTTGTCGTCCACTTAATGCAGGACATAAATCGACTAGCCTGCAGTGAGGTTTGAATAAGCGAATCATCGGAAAAGCTGAAAATTACTTTTAGTGAATGGAGAATTTAGTGAATGGAGAATACACTAGTTTACCTCTCAATTAAAATCATGTTTCTTCCATACTTTGCTTCACACATGAGAACCACAGTCACACCTTTTCCACACACCACACATACCATCAATATTTATCACTCAGCTCACATAAACCGCAACTCCTTTTTGTATGAGTGTGCAGTGTTTGTCTGTTGCAGATCATTGTATTACTGTAACATTAAATACCATAATTCTGTTTTCAAATT
Organism: Nannoperca obscura; assembly: GCA_036024295.1. NCBI lineage: Eukaryota > Metazoa > Chordata > Actinopteri > Centrarchiformes > Percichthyidae > Nannoperca > Nannoperca obscura. Next base: position 13,681 of record JAVQJL010085159.1, read on the forward strand.
AATTAAATCTATCAAGTGTAACACCAAGGAAGCACACAAACAAAAGAGATGGAACAGATTGTGGGAGGCAGGTAATCGTGCTAAAACAATATATAAAGTCTTTAACTCTTTTGTCTTTCACTTCAAAAATCCCAAAACAGGAAAATCTGAATGTATATTGAAACTTTTATTTGCAGGTTCACAAATGCTCTTTTTCAGCAACAATGCCTGATGCACCCTCAGTACTGGACAACTATAGTGTCATCTGAGAGCAGCAGGGAGTCAAGAGCCCTGCTCAAGGCTACTTAAGGCTAGACCCCTGCTGCCTGATAGAGACCTTGTTGGTGTTTTTTCTGCTTCTTTTTTCAAGGGATTTATTTTCATTTAATTGGATGAGCAGATAAAATGCCTGTGATCTTTTATTTTTAATATTTGAAGTGAGTACGGGCAAAAATTAATTTAATTAAGAGAGTAAGGAAAGTCACAGGATCACTAACATCATTAGGATTCATTCTCTGGGAACTTTAAACATCTGTAGAAAATGTCACAGGAATCTCCTATAGTTGTCAAGATATTTCACTTTGACCCACAAATATGAACCTCAAGGTGGCGCAAGAGGAACAATCCAGAAATCACTGAAGTCATTAGGAATCATCCTCTGGAGACCATGAATGTCTGTAAAATATATATTATATATTATATATGATATATGTACTGATATTTCAGTCTGGACCAAAGTGGTGGACCGACTGACATTTCCATTCCTAGAGTCATGTTTGCGTGCATGGCTACAAACGGCACTACATGTTAATGTGTTAACATCACTAACATGCTAAACATTCAAATGTCTGTTTTTGAATTTGATAAATGTTCTTTATAGTTTTTATTTTTTTGTAGCAAGTTGCCAATTTGTCTTCAGCACATAATGTGAGCTATTCTAACAACTTTTTAGAAAACACATTTTTTTCAGATCTTACAAACTCGATCGCAGTGAAGTATGATTATCATTGTGGTGTGGTGTCTGTAATCTCTCAAACATTAACATGTCAATTGTCATGACAATTGTTCTTTTCATATTGACACTTCAACTTTACACACACTAACAACCAGAACACACTATAATAATATGCTCTGTTCTAACCTCTCCACAGGTGCCACACCCTTATGTGATTCTATCACAGGGATGTCCGATTGCACAAACACAGTGCACAGTCTTGTTGCGCTGTATAATGTAATTTAACACTCGTACACTGGTAGTGCAAAGGATACGTGTTTGGGAAGCTAAATGTTTTAATTGGTAGAAATTTGTTTAGCTGTATAATTTTTATTTGTTTTACTCTTCTGTGCTGTAGAATACTTGCAGGAAAACATGAGTTACTCTAAAAAGAAAGATCTCAAAATGGAACAGTGAAACGCTTAATGAAGTGCAAATAAGCTGTACAGAGCTATACATTACACTGTGTACACACACGAAGTTGGTGTGTAGGTGTGAAAAAGCTTTCTCCAGAGAGACGAAAATATCTTCACTCATATATTACTGGGGTTTCAAACTAATCAGTATGTTGGACATTATTTATGACCGTTTAGCACATGCGTGAGATGAGTTTGCAACTTCAAAATGAAAAGCAGCAGTGAAAAGAAACATCTGGTTTGTATCAATCCAAGCTGTGTATGTGCACAGCCTGTAATAGTAGTTTGCTAGTTAAAGGTAAAACAACTCTTTGTTAGATTTAACCATAAGCAAAATGTCCAAAATAATACAACCATTATTCTTACAATATGAAAATTAATCCCAAATTCCATGGGAAAGTTTAAAGGCCTGCATCTTTTGAATTAAAGGAACCTTTCCACATGCTTCATATAAGACAGTTAGGCAAAACCCTCTGGGACATTGTAAAAGACTCTGCTGAAAAATGGAAAGAATCAAACAAGCAAGAGCTTGTTCTTGTTTCAGCATGATGCACGTGCCAAAGTACCATGCCAAAAAAGGCATGAGTGGTGAGCTTTCCAGCAGTGCTGTGCCCAGTCTTGATTAAGGCCAGGTATCGAATGATATCATGAGCGACTATAAAAACCTCTTTTAACTGGCAACCGTGCAGGCTATTGTTGAACCAAACAAAAGAGAATGTTTAAAATCTAAAGTTTAAGATGTGAAACTATAAATAAAAAAAGAACTTTATTTAAAAGATGGTTTTTATACAAGATAAGATAAGAGAAAAGACCAAGAGGCGTGTGAGAAGAAGTGTGCTGGCAGAGTGTCAAGTGAAAAAATCACACTGATCAATTGAAACAGTATTTACAATGTGTGTTGCCGTGCAACCCAACAGGTTTGGCCAGGACAGTATGGCTGTCTTGCTCAAGAATTATGGCACAAATCCAATAAAGATGCATCACATGTCATTGCATTTGACTGGATAACTAACCTGAGACAATTGTTGTTTTAATATTTACTGTATAATTTATTGAAATAAAAAATGGATGCCCTGACTTTATGCACATTATTAAGAAGCATGGGAATAAAATATGAATCAAATAATTAAGTCATTTTGTTTTGTATAAGGTTTGCAGGTAATTGTGAGGTTTGTGAGAAAGAAGGATTAATCTTAATCCTTCTTTCTCAGGGATTAAGTTTAATCCCTCTTTCTCCTTCTGAACATACCACAAAAGAAACTGAACAGCGTTGGTGTGATGGGTGGGGCAGAGCAACCATTTTAGGTAATGCTCCTCCCTTCAGTCCTGCACGCCCCACTCACATCAGATGCAGCAGCAGCAGCCTTGTGCAGGATAAAAAGGGGAAAGAGGCAAAGCTGTGCATCTGTCCATCTCCTTCTCTTCAAGGCAGGCAGACCTCCTCAGCAATCTTCAAAATGTCAATGAGATCCAGCAGTAGTTATTCTTATGGAAGTGGTGGGGGTGGAGGCTTTGGTGGAAGCACAGCTGGAGGCTTTGGAGGAGGCTTCTGTGGAAGCACAGCTGGAGGCTTTGGTGGTGGCTCGGTGCGAAAATCATATTCTTCAAGTGTGTATGGAGGGGCAGGTGGCAGAGGATCAAGAATCTCCATGTCCTCCGGAGGTGGAGGAGTTTTCAGCAGTTACGGAGGTGGAGGTGGAGGTGGTGGAGGTAGCAGTTTTGGCTTTGGCATGGGAGGCGGTGCAGGCTTCGGTGGCGGTGATGGCATCGATGTTGGGGCCAACGAGAAGGCCACCATGCAGAACCTGAACGACCGCCTGGCCTCCTACCTGGAGAAGGTGCGCAGCCTTGAGAAGGCCAACGCTGACCTGGAGCTCAAGATCCGCCAGTTCTTGGAGAGTAAGACCTCCCCCACTGCTCGTGACTACTCAGCATTCGAGGCCACCATTGCTGACCTGCAGGGAAAGGTATGTCACATGTAATGTATCATTCAATGCAGCTATCAGATGAATATGTTTAAAATGATGCATTGGAACTTTAAGTTGCCCCAAGTGGCAATGCCTATGCATGATGTTGGTGATACCATTACTGTCCTTGTGTTACATGTAATACTTCTGTATTGTACTAATTATGTAAAATCAAACATTGCTTCACATAACACAGATCCAGGTTGCCACCTCTACCAATGGAGGCCTCTATCTGTCCATTGACAATGCAAAACTGGCATCAGACGACTTCAGAAACAAGTAAGTATCAGGATGAGAGGCAGCAGTGAAAATGAAAAACTTTGAAATTACTCTGAAGCAATACATGTATGTTAAAGTGTAAATGTCTGATCTCTTGCTGCCTCACAGGTATGAGAATGAGCTAGCCATGCGTCAGTCAGTGGAGGCAGATATCGCCGGTCTAAAGAGACTGTTGGATGAACTGACACTGGCCAGATCAGACCTGGAGATGCAGATAGAAGGCCTCAGGGAGGAGCTGATCTACCTCAAAAAGAACCATGAGGAGGTGGGTAGCAAACGCTTAACAGTCATCTCAGTGGATTTGCATTGCAATCGCTGTCTCAAATGTAGAATGAAATGTACTCAAACAGCTAAGAAAACATCCATCTTTTACCAAACTCTTCTTATTCAACAGGAATTGGCAGCCATGAGGAACCAGATGAGTGGACAGATCAACGTGGAGGTGGACGCAAAACCACAGATAGACCTGTCCAGCATTATGTCTGAGATGCGCGAGCAGTACGAGACTGTGGCCGCCAAGAACCAAAAAGAACTTGAAAGCTGGTTCCAATCAAAGGTAAGACCGGACCAAAATCCTGGTGATGAGGTTTATTGACTTTATTGAATAATTTTTCATTGCCTACATAGACTGTTGTTCAATTGTATTTAACCACATTTACACTGATGTTCTCCCATGTCTACTGCAGTCAGAGGACCTGAACAAAGAGGTGGCAGTCAGCACAGAATGTCTCCAATCCTCCAAGTCAGAAATCTCCGAGATCCGTCGCACACTGCAGGGCCTGGAGATCGAGCTACAGTCACAACAAAGCATGGTAAATGATAATGATCTGTGGCAAATTGTTACTCTTCGTTGCCTTTACATCCTCTAACTATCCCATCCTCAGTGAGATACAATTTTATGTACCCACAGTATGTTGCAGCACATTCATTCTTTCTCGTTTCCGTCCCTCTTCTCTTCACCTTCCTCCCCCAGAAAGCAGCCCTGGAAGGTACGTTAGGTGAGACAGAGAACCGGTATTCCATGAAGCTCCAAGGCCTCCAGAGGAAGGTGACTAGCCTGGAGGAACAACTGACGCATCTGCGTAGTGACATGGAACGCCAGAGCCAGGAGTACAACATGCTGCTCGACATCAAGACACGGCTTGAGATGGAGATTGCAGAATACAGGAGGCTGATGGACGGAGAGGGCAGGTAATTTGTCTGCAAAGAACAATTCTGTCCTTTCATCATAAACTAAAAACTATCTCTATAAATGTAAGCATTATATACTGATTATTAATGCAAACGCTGTGATTCTCTCCCTCCACAGTTTCAGCAGTTCAAAAACCAGTTCAAAGACCACCACTTCCAAGGTGATAGTGGTCACAGAGGAACTGAAGGACGGCAAGGTGGTGTCCTCCTCCAAGACCACTTCATAATCTGTCTCAAGCAGCAAACACAACCCAAGGGGCAACACCTGAGAGCCACAAGAACAACTTCTGAACTTAAAAGTACCTTCACATACATGTGAATGCAATAAAAGGCTACCAGTTTGACTACCATTTGTGTCTTAATTCCAAATAATGTCATTATAGTGGCATGGTTTTGACATTAACCAAAGGTCTTACATACATTACATATTATATACTTCATCTTTATTCTGGCAAGAATTACTTCTATCTGGTGGGTCTGAGATATGATTCTCTTGACAGATAAGTGTTAAAAACCAGCTCAGGATGAAATGTAGCAGTGCCAGCCACATTATGTCCTGACAGAGAAACTGAGGCTGTGAATATACTGTAGGGTAATAATGCTCCTAAACAATTTCCTCAAAGGTTTCCTCTGAGATGCCAGATACCAGTATTTCTTTAAATATACCAGATGGAACCCATTTATTCCAATGTTTTTGCTTTTCTAGGCTCCATAAAAACATTAAAACCTTAATGGTTTAAAAATGCACAATATAATATAATATAATATAATATAATATAATAATATAATAATTGACCTGAGTCCTCTCAATAGTTTCACAGATGTCTCTTTTATAACGGTGGTCTACGGGGTTTTAGCCACAAGTGATTTTGTAGCTGCAGTAGCTGCAGTTGACCACTGAGACAAATTGGCAGAATGGCTGGCTTGCCACACCTTATCAAGCTCTCTTAGTACTGTACTTCTATGAGGCGGAGGAATTCTAAAATTAGCTGACAGACACATAGTCCTAATATAATAGTTGTTATGGCCAGTGTGTCTTTGCATTCAGCAGAAACAGAGCAACATTATTATCCCATTTGAGCCATATAGTCACCATAAGTCCATGATTAATTGGCATTTTAGCTCTGGTTTGGTCTCCACCAACCCTGAAGAAATGTTTGGATCTTTAGATGCTAGATGTCCTTATGCAACTAGTGGCTAATTCTGTACTTGTAAAGTACTGTACTCTCACTTTTTCTTTACTTTGTCTGCTGTTTGGTACTTGGTAGGTAATGTACAGTGGGTTTATTAGAGCTTGTTTGCTATAAAGACAGCTTGTTTGTGAGAGTGGTGAGACAGAACCACACAATGTGCTATAAAACAAAAACTATGAGCTAACATAAAGGCTAAAGATAGTGCCTTTAAGGTGCAGAATTGGGTAATAATTCTCTGTGGCTTTGTTAATACGAGTGACCGCTTTCTCACAACATGAATTTGATCCGTTGTTGATATAAAAACATTGATTAATGCAGCCCCAAGAATAAATGCATGAATACGTTCAAGTAACCATATCTGATGTGTATTGTACAAAAACATTCATTATTCATCAGTGAGTGACAATAATAGTAATGTGGGGTATTCTCTTCATTATGAAATTATAACACACAAGAAAGTTTGATTGAACTGCATGATCTTTATTGATTTTTGCTAATGCTTCTGATTCACGTCCACATCAACATGCTTGCTGCTCTCGACCACCCTTCCATCCACAACTGTCTCCACCACTGTGATGACCTTTTTGACCACTGAGGAAAAGAAAAGTAACAGCAGGCATGAGCAAATCACATCACTTTTCTTAAACCAAGTAATGATAAAATAAGAATTGTATATAAGTGAAAAAATGCTTACCTTGTTTTGAACTGGTAATGAAGAGAAAAAGAAACAAGATAACATTAGTCATTTAATGTTAAGATAAATTATTTTTTCTCTACATTCTCTAAACGCCCTATCCAGTCAGTGTTACTCTTTATTAGGTCCCACCTGTCATCCTCCCCATCCAGCAGTCTCCTGTACTCTGCGATCTCCAGCTCCAGACGGGTCTTGAGGTCCAGCAGCATGTCGTACTCCTGCTTGTTGCTGGCGATGTTGCTGTGGAGCTGGGACAGCTGAGCCTCCAGGCTTGTGACCATGTTCTGGAGGCATGATAGCTGTGCAGTGTATCGCGCCTGAGTCTCTGTCAGGGTGCCCTCCAAAGACGCTTTCTGTTATGGTCGGAGGAAGTTGGTAGGTTAGTAGGCAGTCAGTGGCTTATTGGCGAGAGTTCGATGAAAAGATAGACACCACTCATCAATCTTCTCATCAAACTCTCTGCAAAAAAAGTATTAGTTGCAAAACTATTTCTTCAAACATCTTGTTAATATGTGTGGTAGAAAAATTACAGTGTCAAATTCAATAGATAATCAATCTTTTTTGTTCATATAGTATATTTACATACCATGCTCAAATGAGACTGCAGTTCAATCTGGAGCCTCTGGAGGGTGCTCTTCAGGTCCTTGATCTCTGTGCGGGATGTCATCAGAGTCTCTGAGTGTGTGACAACTTCCTGCTCCACCACTGCGATCTGGGAAGATCAGAGAACAACGTTCATGGTTTTACCCAACAATTATAATAGACTACTGACATACTATTGTGGCGGCAATCTGGAAATTAAGAAGAATAAGCTAACTTGAACTCTTTAAAGGTCATTAAAGTGGCTTTATTCTAAACAGCTGTAACTTCTCACCTTGTTCTGGTACCACAACTCGAGTTCCTTGCGGTTCTTGCCGATCACGCCCTCGTAGTGTTCTCTGATCTCTGACATAACCTGGTTCAGGTCTACAGAGGGAGAAGCATCCACGGACACATTGACCTGCCCGCCAACCTGACTCCTCATCAGAGCCATCTCCTGCAGGGGTCAAAGGACAACACCCTAGTCAGCTAGTGTAATAACTTAAATTTGTTTTTGCTTATTACAGAGTAAGATAAGAGTATACTTCGGATTATTTTTGTAATGTGTTGTATGCATGCTTTTGGTTCTTCGGTTCTATGTGTCTTTGTGTATGTGCAGGGGGGGGGGGGGGGGGGAGCAAACCGAGCGAGACAAGAATAAAAGGAAGTGTGCAGAGACAAAAGGGGCTTTCCCCGCTGGGAAAGGGGAGAAGGCGACAGAACTGTTTATAAAAGCATTAGTTAACATGGAATTTCCTCAGTGTTATCAGAGGTACTGCAAAGGTTGTGTGTTCTTCTGACCTGCTTAGGCCACAATAGAAGGCCTGTGGCCTGTGTGTAGATTGTACTCATCAGTTTTGCTGCTTGGAAACTGCCATTAACAAACTTTGGCTGGGTTAAATAGGTGCACCACCACTCACTGTGCCTCATCTCTACACTCTCACCTCTTCATGATTCCTCTTGAGCATGATGAGCTCGTCCTTCAGGGCCTCATACTGACTCTCCAGATCCATCCTGGCCAGGTTCATCTCGTCCAGCACCCTCTTCAGTCCGGCAATGTCTGCCTCCACAGCCATCCTCATGGCCAGCTCGTTCTCATACCTGAGGGGACAAACAGGTCAGAGAGCTTTTAGTGGGTCGTTAAGATCAGAAGTTGTCAGTTAGACATGAGTTCACGCTTTGCATGCGCATGTGAAGTTTCACGTACATGGCAGCGCAGAAGAGGGCTGGGGCGTAAACACGCCGAGAATACACACTCACTTCATTTTGAAATCATCAGCAGCCAGTTTTGCATTGTCAATGTCCAGGATTGTCTTAGCATTGAGCCTAGAGGCGATACGGATCTAAGAAGAGAAGAAAAAACAAGGAAACAAGTCAGAAAAAGAACATACTGTACACAGCATCCCCACCGATATGGGGTTATTGAGACCCAATATTTGAGAGTTTTAAAAATACCTGTTATGCTGATTAATATATTAGCTGATATTTCATTTCTACACTTTTTAAAAAAGGATCCTTTTAAAAATGTGGTTCTTAAATAGTTGTAACAAATAATTGTAAACAGAAAGGATTTTTCATAGTCGGACGATTAACTTGGTAAAGGTGGAATGTAATATGACACAAACTGAAATATTAACATAAAAATAGTCATATGTACAACCATTGATAAGCTTTAATGAATAACACATGCAGCCTGTGCAGAACTGATGTACTGTAAAGTATTGGCTCATAATATCAACTGGCTGATGTATGAGACGGGCTCCACCGTAGACCAACACTGCATCGTTTTGTAATCATCACTGTAACACTAAACACTGTTGGCAGGATGTGATGCAGGTGAAATGAATCTGGTATGAAAACTATGGCAATGATAGATCTACTGGTTCTCTAACTCATAACCTCACATGCTGAACATACCAAGAGATAACTACCCCTCCCACACTCTCACAGTGACTGCCACCAGCAGAAAAGTGAGAAGAGGAAGATAAAAGAAAACACAACCATATCTGTCTAATTCCTCTTACCTTATCCTTCAGGTCATCGATGATGGCGAAGTAGCTGGTGTAGTCGTGGGAGATAACGGTCCTGCTCTGGTACCAATCTCTGATCTGCTTGTCCAGTTGGTCGTTCTCCTTCTCCAGGATGCGCACCTTCTCCAGGTAGGAGGCCAGACGGTCGTTCAGGTTCTGCATGGTGGCCTTCTCGTTGCCCCCGACATGGAGGTCCAGGCCATCAGACAGGTTGAAGCCTCCGGAGCATGGTGCGTAGCTCTGGGAGGAAGAGATGCGGGTGCCACGGCCGCCTGCTCCACCGTAGACACTCATGGTCTTCTGGCTGTAGGATCTGATGTTGAGAGACATGCTGGGAGATCTAGATATTGACCAGGTAGCGTTACTGGAGTTGATCTGCAGTTGAAAGCATCACTTTGGTCTCCTTGGTTATATAGCTGCCACACCAAGCAAAGTGGGAAGGACTAGGAGGGGTAGTTGAAAGGTAAGAATGTGGCTGACAGGCTTCCCCCTACTCCTTCATGTAATCTCTCCATCAGCACGGGTGTGGCAAAGGGTGGGTGAGGGTTTATCCTCCTTTTTTTCAGCTTGAACCTGTGATTCAACATTTTATCGTTTCTCAATGAAAAGCATTCTTTGAATACTCCTCGGTTCAGTTCAGTCCTGACCCTTTAGCAGTGTGAAACTACAGCCTTTCTTGTTTGGTTGATTGAAAGCGGGTTTAGAGACACGAACGCATATAAAATAAAATAATGTGTTCCTATTGAAGGAACTGCTATGTGTAGCAAATATTTGCTCATAGCAGTGACAGAAATGGCACATACCAGTGACAATTTCACGTCAGCTAAAGTTGGGGCCAAAGGTTCAGGGCAAGGCATTTCTAAGATAGCCATGGTTATTTTTTGTCACATAAGCTTCTGAAGAAGATGTTCAAAATTGTGTTATTTTAGAATTATACAATGTAAATGTATTAATGAAGGAATTGGAATTAAAGGAATTTAATTAAGATGAAACAAAAAGGAAAGTGAGCAGAAGACATTGTACTGTATCTGTGTGTGTCAAAACACATCAGCTTAAGTTAAATGCACAGCACTTTCATGCTGTGATGGCCAGCCTCCAACAACCCTGCTGTGCAATCTGCATTCATCTGTCATGTCAAACAAGAAAAGCTGTACACAAAGGTCGTGTTGGCAATGAACAGTAGAATATTTCATTGTCAACCTCATGTAATAGATGGTGAAACAATGAGCTTGAATAAATATAACAGATAACGTAGTTACTTTTCTTCTGAGCAGACAAGCCTGACAAGAGTCACTGATAAACTAAACTTGCTTCACTGGTCAAACTGCACTCACCACCGTCACAGGCCTACATTCAATGTATTTTAACATTTGGAAAAAGTGTGAAACAATCCACAATGATCAAAAGGTCTGACATTAACCTGTACTTAAAATGTACCAGCCGGGTTTTCTTGGTATATAATAATACCGTAGTCTCAATTCATGGCAGAAGCACATTCTCGTGTAAGTAGAAAATGATCACCTTGTTGTTGTTTTTTACCTGTTATCTCTTTGAACAGCATAACCGGGCTGCCAGGCTCCCTTCCACTATCATCATTTCACAACCTCACCAGTCAGCAGTCACACTGATAAGCAGGGTGAGGCCTGAAGAAGGGATGATGGTTTGATTGTGTCTGATGAATATCAGTCAATCTGTTTCTTAATACGATGTGGAAAATAATTTGGAAAGCACACAACGCTTATTTCATTACAGTGCCGAATTATTATTTTAATAATTATTATATTAACAGAATTATTTATGTGGGATGATGCTTGTTTGGAGCCCTTGACAAAGTCTAGGTCAGATTTTAGACTGTGTTGGGGCTTTAAATTAAGGCTTAAAATGTTGAGTTGAGATCACACAAAGGCAAATCAGGCACCAAAGATATATATTGAATCAGGATTATTATTTATAGGAGCAAAAACTATTTTGGTTAAGTGAAAAAAGTCACATTTGTTGAAAACACATATAACAAAAAGTGGTATTCCATCAAATAAGCCTTTTTCACAGCAGATGTTTTGGCAAATTGACTATGGCTTCGTTCCATTTATGTATGCCAGCATGCATTATACTAGGGATTAATGTAATTAGTTGGTATCTGTGGGTTTCCTGTTATGACATGTCAAAATGTCTGCTGTGAACAAATAATTACAATTATCTTGTAATGAGACAGTATGCACTGAGGTTTAGATCACCCAAGGCTAAATTTGAGTTTATCTTTACAACATTGCGTGAATCTCATCTAAACTGTTGTTTTTTTTACTGTGGGACTATCTATACATCATGTTAATTATTTTAACTTATAACTTTTACACTTTCACCCTCCTTTCCCCAAAGCCTCTCTGGCCTAACACGATCTGTTTTTCGTGACTCGTTGTAGAAAAGACCATTTGTTTTCTCACTTGAGACTAAAATGTTGCTCTGCCTGCCAACTCTGTGCCACGCCGACACCCTTTGTGTGGTGTCACTACAAATTCTTTCTTTAAGATAAACAATGTTGGTGGTGCATTCGCATCGGTAAGAGGCATTTCAGGTGTAGTGAGGGACCCCCTTTTGTGTACCCATGTTTGTGCAAACAGCTTAAGTTTTTAGGTGCCAACTCTTTTAGATGAGTATTCATGAAAGTATGTTTGGGGCAGTTTCGTGTGGTCAATTGAATCAAACTTAGAGTAAAAGGAACTGCTGAGGTTGCACGTAATACAGGACAGTACTCACTGTAAGAGGCTATACAGTTCCTACAAGAAGTAGTCACTCTGATTTTTATGTTATTTTTTAATATACAACCATAGTGGGTACGATTAAGTTTTTACACTGATAAACAGGACACATACTTTAGTGTCAATTTACTTAAATTAATAATATTAACCACATAAGACTTTACCATTTTTTTATGCAAGACAAAGGAAGTACATAATACTATAATATGCTGACTTACTACTTATACTGCAGAAAATAATTTGATGCATAGAACACATAATAAATTATTAGTTGATTTAAAATATTCCTGCAGATCACACTGAAAGCAGTCAGAGGAAAAAGTGCCAATAATTAACAACTTCGTGTCACACAGTCCATGACACATATGCATTTATATTTAGTTCCATTATTAAATAAAATAATGCAGGTTATGTTGTCAATAAGGGGTTTAAGTATGTCTTTGTCATATCTTGCTCACAAATTGGGATTCATTTATCCTTCAGTGGTAAAAATAACCAGTGTCCAGTGTTTAGAGATGCTTGTGAGCTAAAGGAAAAAAATGACAAAAAAAGCTACAACCACTCGGACCAATCCTGACCAAGCACACTCACCACCGCCCAGCAGCTCTCCACACCCACTTTCAAAGCAGAACAGTAGACGTAAGTGGACAAAAATGATTTGGTAACAACAAGAACGACTGCATTGTGTATCTTTCTGTTCGGTAGCTCACTCCATCAGTCCAGATCTCTTCAGTCATTCAAACAGACACATTCTGTAGCTGTTTGCTTTCGTGTGTGCATGAATGTGCAGTTGTGCAAACTAAATAACCACATACTCTGTGAAACACAGGGAGAGGCAGAGAGAGGAAGCTTGGGCATGCCTTTGTGTGGGAATGGTCAGCTGTGTTTAAATTGTAATCTACTGAGAACTAAACTCAGGATTTATTATTATTGCATTAGTAAATCTTAGTGTGTCATATTTCTCTTTTACACCCTACTTCCTTCTGTCTACACTGTGACAACCTGATAAAGTTGAGTTCTCTTTTAAAGAAAGAGCTCTCACTAAACTCACACTAAAACTCCCTTGGGTGTGTCACGGTGTTTCACTTGTGACTCCTGCACGAGCTTGATCTCCATGGGAAGCAGTTTTTGCAGCAACTATCACTAGGTGGTGCACTTCAGCTGTGAATCTGACCTCCACAGCTCAGGAATCTGTCAAACTGGAAGGGTGCGGCTGTGTGATAATCTGTTGCATTTGTCAAGTCAAATGAGAGATGTACCAACCCCTGAAGATCTTATATTATGTTGTATTTTTTCTACTGACTAATGAGCTTTGTGTGGGTTTGCAACATGGCATTCTTCATTTCTAGCAGTTTTTGTATATTTAAAAATCAGTTGTAAAGGCTGGACCAGGCTCGGACAAACAGGCGGACACCAGGAGGATAAAGTAGAAGGAGTTTATTTTCTAAATGACAAAAATGCAAAAGGGGTAAGGGAAAAACTAAAATCACTTCCAAAGGAAGGAAACACTGCCAACAGGGCAATGAAGCACAAAGTAGCAAAATAACAACAGAAACAGACACCAACGTGGGCTATAACTATAATCTATGACTTACGAGGGCTGGTGCGCTTGACGAGAAGACAAGACGAACTGGCAAAGAGACACAGGAGAACAGAGACTAAACACACAGAGGGAGAGGTAACTAACGAGCCACAGGTGAGGGGAGCCGACGAGACACAGGTGAGGAACATCAGGGAAACTAACTAGGGAAAGGCACACCCAGGGGAGGGGAAGGCAGGGGCATGACATCAGTTGTCTACGGCATGCGTTTTCTCTCCTCTGTGCATAGAAGGCACCCTTATTTACGGTAGGTAACACGTCAGCTACACTTGCCAAGCACACAGGAAATTTTGTATTCTTAATTAACAGTCTTTAGTTAGTTTATAACAGTTTAATGTTCAAATGTTCCAGTTTGTTTACGGGAGGCAGACACCCTAATCACATTCAAGAGTAGGCTTAAGACTTTCCTCTTTGATAAAGCTTATAGTAGGGCTGACTCAGGTGACCCCTGAGCCCCCCCTTAGTTGTGCTGCTATAGGCCTAGGCTGCCGGGAGACTCGTAGGATGCACTGAGTTCCTCTCTCTCCTCTCCATTTTTACACACCCATATCCCATTAATGCTCGTCACTAATTCACCTTCTTCCCCTGCTGTGCTTCTCTCGTCCCCCCCCCCCCCTCTCTCTGTCTGTCTCTCTCTCTCTCTCTCTCCCAAAGATTTCTGCAGGTGTTTCTGCCTCCGCCGCTGTAGAGTCTGGATCTGTGGTTGCTCCTGCTGCCCCCGTGTTCCTGCTCAACCGCCAATGTTGCTATTACTGTTATACTGTACTACTGTATGTTCTCC